>JAOEHQ010046467.1:0-11517 GCA_025447715.1 Asclepias incarnata
TCCAAACCGAAGAAGACGGTGTGGTGTTCAAACTCGGTTTCATTCATACCGAGCTCAGCCCGAGCCCCACACCCTCCCCCCTAAAGATGTTAAAACAATTTACACTTTAACTACTCCTCTTCTCTCTTCTTCTTTCCATCTTTTAAAAAAAATCTTAAAAATACATTTTATAAAGTTTTTTTTCTCATTCCTTTTTTTTTTCTTCATTAATAAAAACTAAAGAATACAGTGTTACAGTTTAATGTTTTATTATATGAGTCGTGGAAATTTTGAAGGATGCATATTTTATAAATACGGAAGCATGTAAAACAAAACACCAACAGTTTATATTTTGATGATCTAATCTATTATATAAAACGAATATGGTGCTTTCGGCTTGGATAAAAAAATCATTCATATATTAATTTTTTAATATATTTTATAAAGTAAACATAAAATTTTTTATTTTTGAACGGCTTTTGGTTTTTAATATATTAAAAAATTAACATGTTGAATATGAAACAATACCATATTCACTTTCCTTTATATAAAAACGTGACAAATTATTTATTTTAACAATTTAATAAACATGTTATCAGATATTTTTCTTAAAGGCTAAAACTATTTCTCGTCGTCGCATTATGTGGGTAATCTTCTAGTAATATATATATATATATTTAATGTACCACTTTTTTTATACAACTTAATATTTACTTTCTTCAAAATAATCAACACACATTTCTCCGAACCGAACAGTTTTCACACTCCTGTGATACTAATAGTGTAAGTACAGTAACGTATTTGTAAAAATAGTTCAATACATAAAGTGAAACCAACCATCAATAGATGGATTGGTACTTGAGAGACTTGAGACTTTGAGGTCTTGACTTCAAATCCTGGTGTGAGCAAAAGTGCTCATATGACTCGAGACAGGGTTTTTCCATAATGAGTTTCCCCTGGAATAGGAGTTGGGTATACGAAAAGGTAATGTCGTTGAGTTCAAATTTGCCGTTCAAAAAAAGAAAAACAATACATAAAGTGAAGTTTTTGGAAAACTTCATTACATAAAGTGAACTAATAGTATAACTACAATGATATATTTCTCCCAAAAAAATACATTACACAAAGTGATTTTAAAAAAAAAATACATTATACAATGGTAACTGTAATGTTAGGATAAAAGTTCACATGGATTATGCCAAACATGTGCCTCAACATTGATTCTCAGTAGGGAGATACTGTTGGCCACTACATTGGCGCCTCCGACCATCGTCTCTTAGCTTTCTGGCAAGCAACGAACCGGTGATCACACCAGTTGCAACCCAAAATATGGGTTTTGAAACAATGTCATGAAACTGAAAATAAATATGAAACCCCATGTCACTCTAACCATAATGTTACATGTTTATCATAGACGTAGTTGGCAAGGATTAATGGTGGGTGAAGTGTTCATTACTTTGTCAAAACCAATAAAATATTGATTACAAAATTAAAATGGTATTCTTGGCTACCAAATAGATGGATACTCTTTTAACGATAAAAGGATAAAGTTTTCTAGCTTGAGAGAAGACATATCCTTTGATTCTAATGTACGCGGCCAACCAGCTCAGTCGGAGACGAGATCTGTTAAAGAGCCCTAATTCGTATTGATATCACTACGACCATTGTCAAACGAAGATATATTGTAAAACATCACAATGATAATAATTAGGTCACCTAAGTTCTTATACATTACACAAATATATTATAAATGGATGAGATTTTTCATATCCGATTACACGTAAAGCTCGAGTTTTTTTTTAATTTTTCACGAATTTTAAATAAATATATAATAACCTCGTCATACACGTGAATAACTACTATTATACCGAAACATGTGAATGACCCACGAGTCGTTACATTGTCAATGACAGGCAAATCTTCCACGTCCTTCTACCTTCACATTCTAGAAACTTCCGTTAAAACAAAGTCATTAACAAATGCCAAAACAATCCATCAGCATTTCCTCAAGAACAACCTCAAACACAGTTCCATTATTCTTGACAAACTCACTCGTGTATACATATCGTTTCGTCGACTCGAACTTGCACGCAAAGTGTTCGATAAAATGCCAGACCCAGAAAGAAAAAACAATGTCTTGTTATGGAACCAGTTGATTAGAGCTTATGCTTGGGAAGGACCATTTGATCATGCCATTGAGTTGTATGTTGAAATGATGGAATATGGTGTGAGACCCAACAAGTATACTTACCCGTTTGCTTTGAAAGCGTGTTCTGCAACACGGGATGTTGAAATCGGGAAGATGATACATGATCGTGTGAAAAGCGAGTGTCTTGATGAGGATGTTTATGTTTGTACGGCATTGGTTGATTTTTATACGAAATGTAGGTTGTTAGATGAGGCGAGAACGGTGTTTGATAAGATGCCGTTTAAAGATGTTGTGGCGTGGAATGCGATGATTGCAGGAAGTTGTCTTCATGGCATGTATCGTGAAAGTTTGGGATTGGTTAAGGAAATGCAGGAGGTGGGGTTGAGGCCTAATTCATCGACTATTGTGGGAATATTACCGGCTATTGGGGAAGCTAGTGACTTGATGCAAGGAAAAGCGGTACATGGGTTTTGTTTAAGGAGGAGATATGATGATGATGTGGTTGTTGGAACCGGGTTATTAGACATGTATGCGAAATGTGAGTGTCTCAATTACACAAGGAGAGTTTTTGATATCATTTGTGTGAAAAATGAGGTAACTTGGAGTGCTATGATATCAGCGTGTGTTGCTTGTGATTCAACCACGGAGGCACTCAAACTATTTGGTCAGGTAATTGTAAGTGGTGTAACCATATCTCCCGTTATACTTGCAACTATTCTTCGTGCTTGTGCTAATCTTACGGAGGCTAATAAAGGAAGGTGTATACATGGTTATTCAATAAAGTTAGGGTTCGTTTCTTATTTGATAGTTGGTAATACCCTTGTTTCGTTCTATGCCAAGTGTGGGATTGTAGAGGATGCAATCAGGTTTTTCAATGAAATGGATGTAAAAGACACGATATCATTCAATTCAATCATATCTGGTTGTGTGCAGAATGGCGATGCAGGGGTTGCATTTAACGTGTTCAACAAAATGAGATCATTTGTTGTCAAACCTGACATGGAAACCATGATTGGCTTCTTTCCTGCATGCTCACATCTAGCAGCTCTACAGCATGGAGCTTGTGGCCATAGCTATTCGGTAGTATGCGGATTTACAGGATCAACCAAAGTTTGTAATGCTATTATTGACATGTACTCAAAGTGTGGAAAAATAGAAATGGCAAGGCTAGTTTTTGATCAAATGGATAGAAGGGATTTAATCTCATGGAATGCTATAATTTTTGGTTATGGCATACATGGGTTAGGGTTAGAAGCAGTTGCATTATTTAAACATATGCAAAGTGATGGTTTTAATCCAGATGATGTCACATTTATCTGCCTGTTATACGCTTGCAGCCATTCCTGCCTTGTTGAAGATGGGAAACATTGGTATGCTGCCATGACTGAGAAATTTCAAATACAACCCAGGGCTGAACACTACTTGTGTATGGTCGATCTTTTGGGCCGTGCTGGGCATTTGAGTGAGGCTCGTGAGTTCATTCTTAGGATGCCATTTAAGCCTGACATCCGTATTTGGAGTGCATTGCTTGGTGCGTGTGGAATACATAAGAATGTCAAGTTAGGAGAAGAAATTTTAAGAAAAATTCAGATTCTTGGACCCGAAAGTACTGGAAACTTTGTTCTGTTATCTAATATCTACAGTACAGTAAAAAGATGGGATGATGCAGCCCGTACCCGAGTCTTACAGATGGAAAAGGGGTTCAAGAAAAGCCCGGGATGCAGTTGGGTTGAAATAAATGGCATCGTACACACGTTTGTTGGTGGAGATCGATCTCACCCACAGTGGTTATTAATAAACAGAAGACTTGATGAACTGTTAGTGATGATGAAAAAATTGGGATACGATGGAGATCACAGTTTTGTTTTTCAGGATGTTGAAGAGGAGGAAAAAGAGCATATTCTTCTTTATCACAGTGAAAAGTTAGCTGTTGCTTTGGCTGATCTTAGCTTGCAGCCGTGCAAGCCTATTCTAGTGTCCAAAAATTTACGTGTATGTGTTGATTGTCATACAGCATTGAAGTATATGAGTACAATAACAAAGAGAGTAATAACTGTGAGGGATGCAATCCGTTTTCACCATTTCAAAGATGGAACTTGTAACTGTGGAGATTTCTGGTAGGGTCATGATCTTGGAGAAGTTTTTCAGATTCATTGGTATTAAAATTGCTACTGGTGAAAGGTGAGTAGATTACGTCGTTTTGATTTGAGCCCTATTTTATTTGTGTGTATTTTTATTATGTGACGATATATTATAACTATGACACGAGACACTAATTTTAGTGTACAAATATAATTAATATTTCGAAGTTGTCTCGTCTCATAGTGATGCAGATAATATCCATGGTAGTTGAAGTTTAGTAGTGAAAAATGTGTGCCATTTAGTATGAGGCTTGTAGGGTGCGATTGCAATTTGTGTGTTACTGAACTTATATTTCACATCATGTTTTGTAGGGTGCTGATTGTCAATTGCAGAGATTGTAGGAGGGGTAATTGGGCATTAGTTTTGTTGTGAAGAAGTCTTCATTTGCTCCAATCGTGCTGCTGTTTGACCCTCTTGATGGACATGGATACATGGTAATGCTTATGAGTGGGTTGATTTAGGATGTGTTTTACCTCAAACGGGTCAAATAAAAAAAGCTGTCTAACAGGGGAATGGGTCAAATCGGCTTAAAGTCACCCAAGTTCTATTTTAGTGCATATCAGCCTCCTAAAATCGGTTAACTTAGATAGACTATTATTATAATAATATTGTTTTTGTAAACATTTGATAAACACATTATTTGTTTATTACTTTTAAATGGGCAATAAAGTGTTTCTGGGTTAACCCAAAACTGGCCTGGCTTGTACAATCCAAACCCATTTCGACCACTTGAACATCCTGCAACTACCCAGGGTGGAACTCAACCACTATCAGTCTGCTGCTGGATTACTAGTTGACAAGCAAGGTTATGGTCAAACGGCCAGGTTCGGGCTAACCCACCATCAATTTATCTTTCCCCTAGTTTTATAAAAATCAAGGTTTTTATCTTGCCCCAATTTAGGAGGTTTAATGCATCGTGAATACACTTTGGATGACATTAAACAAGTTTGATCCAATTGAGCAGTGTCACCCGTTTACATTTTAGCCAATCTTTTAGTTTACTCAGCGAGTTAGAGACAAGGTCTTGGCCATATTGATCCATACGTATGAATGGACCAAAATTGCTTATGTTGTTTTATAAATAAAAATTTGAATGATTTTCATGTAGTTCACCACTTACTGTAATAATGACATGACACCCTATGCATGTTTTAATTTATGATCAACATGCCTTGGTGCTTGACTTTTTTGCATTGTCCCTTAATTTATATATTTCAGAACTGATTTGTTGTTGAGGCATGTATTTGATATACATATGTGGGTTTAGGCGTTTAGCTACTATCATACTGTCGAAATACTAGGGGAGTGGTTTCCACAGAGGCATATCTATCTTTTGTACAGGTGACACAATGACAATGGGTGGGTCGGATAATAGGTTTGGATCAAATGTTAATCATTTTTTTGCACACTTCATTATTTTAAATATAATAAATGTATCAAAATGTGATTTTATATATATATATACCTATCCTGTGCTTGAGAAGGTCCCTCAGTTCCTTGGCAGCACCTCGAGGTGCATTTAGTTGTCTTACATGAGACTCGGGATATTACCCACTCCATGACACCTTTCGCTCATCCATCCCCCCGCTCGCCTAGATGCGGCGCCTTTTCTCATTATCATTTACCGCCCTTTCTTTCCTCCCCGCTATTCACGCATGAAGATCGTCGTATGTATGCTCAACTTCAGGTATATATATAATTTGTTTTCAATAAGTGGATTTATGAAGTTAAAAACATTTAAGACTTTAGGTGACTGACCCGTCTTTTAAGCAAGTTCTTTAAACTTCACTTACCGGTAAATTGATTCTATGATTGTTTTAAGCTTTAAGTTATTGTGATCTTTTTGGTTTAAGACTAAACATTCATAATTAATTTGGGAGATACTTTTGATTGTAATTTATTGGTGACGTTCAAATCAATTTGATGTCTTCCTAGAATTGTTTTTTTTTTTTTTACATTAACTTTAATATAAACTTTTATGTAATACCGAAACAATAAGAAAAAGAAAACAATTTAAAAAACTATACCAAGCAACAAGTCTTAATGTACTAGAAAAAGTCAAGGCCTCAATTAACTTCCACGCATTAAACTGAAAAACAAAGTTTAAGATAGGTATAATCAAGAATGATGAAGAACGACAATCACACAAACGCTGTGCATTTTTCTCTTTTACAAGGAATGTCTGACTTTTCACAGCTCAAAGTATCTGTTAGGTTTTTTAAAAAAAACATACACAAATGAACAACTACTATACCTTACACATTACAAAGGAGGATGAAAAAGAAAAAAAAAAAACTCATCAATACTAGACTTGGTGTAATCAAGGGCCTTTTTATGAGTTTTCATAGTCTGTAGGCATGCAAATGTTTAGCCCATCTTCTAGCCATGTAAGGGTCATGGTAATCCCAGCTTCCTGCATTGCTACTCCTTTCATCTTCACTTGCTACACCATAATCATCATCAATCTCCGTTTTTTCCCCTGATCCCACCATCACTTCCCCTGTTCTCATGCATTCCCTCACCCCATCCTCCACATAGGTATACTCGACGCAAACATTCCCATTTTCACTTATGTTTAACGGGATTCTCCTTTCTTCCCCGCCTCTAAGTTCACCAAGCCTCACAATCCTACCGTCCTCTCTGATCCTCAGCTGAATGTCTCTTATTTTATCCCCCAAAACTCTACCTAAAAACTCCTCAAACTCATGCATCACGAACCCATTTGAAATCCCAAAACTATAGCCCACATGAAAACGATGAATCTGGACTGCCACTTCTGTGTCAAACCCAAGGTATGATCTTGTTGGGTTGTCTGAAAGGTGTAGGATACATGATTGAGGGTTTTCATAGGCTCGGTCCCCTAATACCTTTACCCCTTTCTTTAGCCCCTCAACTGGATCTGCTTGCCCCATGTAAAACAACCTATCAATTACCTGAAGTGCTGCTCTTTTCCCATATGATGTCATACGCCTGAGAGGGAAGACACATGCTGCAGCAGCAGATGAGTGGGTTGCAACAGCCAAACGGTCAATTGGTCGAAGTGAAAATACAACTAACGCCATTGACTGCTTTATAAGCCTAAGATGAGGCCCATTTGGTCATGCAACCAGTACCATTTGGCCTTATCATAAGTAGTTAATGTAAGGGTACCACTGGTCCATATGTATCAGCTATTAGAACTGGATCAACTGATCAAGTATCCATTGATTTTCCACAGGTGACCTGACACTGAAACAAAAAAATGCAAGTATTTAACCATTTCATCAACCTAAACTAAATTTAGGTGATTAAAAATGACCATAGATACTGCTAAAATTCTAGTTATGCAGTTATGGAACGATGAGTACACTTTGATCCATAAAGCTTACCTTGTGGAAATCAGAGGTGCACCCATCTTCTCCATTACTGCTTGGCATACAACATCATCAGGTATGCGAACACCCAAAGTTTTTTTTTTGGGGGGTAAAAGGACACACTATTTTGGTAACATTTTGCTTGCAGTTAAGATGAAAGTGTACTGTTATATTCACAAACCACCAAATAAAAGAAGAAAAAGAAACCGGAAATCATCAAAAGAGCTGTAGAGGCCCCAAAACTGGACAAAATAGATTGAAATAGGTGAACAAAAAACTATTACTACTTTAACTCACGACAGGTGCCCAGCTAATACATTTTGCTCAGTCCTTTTTGGAGCAAGTTATAGCTTGAATGATGAATATTATTTTGCCTATGGTGTTAATTTGCATAATGATGGTTCCATCTATTGAACTTTTTTTTATGTGATCTTTCCACTGAAATGTGAATGTTTAGACCTTAAAATGATTTTTTCTTTGTTGTGTACACCAGTAATGGAAGATAAAAGATGAAAGGGTTAATGGATGGTTCCAGTGTTCTGCCTTCTACATCACATTGCCCCGTTATAACCAGTTTACGGGTATGTTTCTTTATTCGAAATATGTGTATCTTAACTATGCTTCTGCCTTTGGAGTGCATTCCGCAATAGCCGGTTTCTCTTTAATAGTTTAATGGTAACTTGGGTTGTGTATTATCCCAAACTAGCCAAGTGAGAATAAGTGCTGCTGAAATGGGTCAATTATGTTGAAAGTCGAGCAAAGTCCGTCCAAGACCTAGTCTTTAATCAAAACACTTTTAAGCTTATGTATATATATTGTTGTATGTATATAAATATAGCAGTATGTATATATATAGTTGCTGTATCTATGTACAGTTGTATATATGTATCAGCATGTTGTATATATGTATCTATCAGTTCGTATTATATATATATAGTTGATTTATTGTGAACTACAAGCACCTGCAAATAGGATAAGAGTGATATTGCTATGCTATACATGTTATAGTTGATTAATGATAGAAAATCGAGTAGTTACCTTTTTGAGCACATACAGTAGTCATAAAATTGTTGTGTATATGTATAGTTTGTTGTATATATGTAGCAGTATGTTTTATATATGTATCGATCGGTTCGTATTATATATAGTTGTTGAATGTATATAAATATATGTAAGTTATTATGAACCGCAACCACCTGCAAATAGGATAACAGTGACACTGTTATGCTTGGTGCATACATGCTATAGTTGATTAATGAAACAAAATTTAGTAGTTACCTCTTTGAGCACATAGACTAGCCATAAAGACCTGCATAACAGTAGCACTATTTTAATTAATTTTTTTGTGAAATGATTTTGCACTATATATTATGACTAGAGTTTGGTAAATGTTTATTGAAAACTAAAATCTAGGTCGGAGATGAGGTTTTCTTAAAAGCATTCTAAACTTAACCGAAACTGTAGCAAGAGTAGCAAGAGGATGGGTGAAGATCTTGGACCCAAAATGAGCTAGTTGGTGGTACAGAGATTGGACAGGGATGGTGTGAGGTAAACATTCAAGTACCAATAAAAAAAAAAAGATGAAATGTTGGTGAGACCATATGGGTTATTTTAATTTCCACAATTCATCATTGTACTGTGCATCCATCGCATGGCCTTGTCCTTTCATCTCGGTATGTATTTGTTAAACTTGTGATACTAATAATTTTAATAACATGGAACTTAATGCTTGTACATGGATGGTTTATTTGTAGGTAGTCCGTGAAGATTGAGGACGCATGATGACGAAATTCTATGCTTCTTGTTTCTTTCATTGCTTTTAATTTCTTTGTTAAATGTTATAAGTCTTTATGTTGGATAATGTTACTTATTTATGTTTAGTGTTTTTTTTATGAACATGCTTATTATATATATAACAATTCAAAACAATGTATCTACGGTACCCGGCTTTGTTATAATAAATGGATTGGTTGGCTAAGAAACTAAATACAGAAATTTTTGTTTTTGCTTTTTTGATTTTTACCACCTAATTTTAAGATTTTTATGATTTGCCACAAACTTCAGTTTTGTTTACATTTTGGCCATAACTGCACAGACAAATATGCAGGAAGTACAACAACGATAATTACAATAAATTCCGGCCACCACCACAAATTTCCGACAACTTTTTCAGTTCCAGCAACCGCCATTCGCAGCATAAAGGTTCAAAAAAGGAAGAAAAAAACCTTTTGAAACTCACTTTAATCTATAACAATAAAAACTAAAATACATTGGTAACTATAAAAAAGGAATTATAACTCCAGCGACCACAGCCTCTGTCCACCCCCAACATTTGATACAAATTTCTGGCAACCAACGTTCACTCCCTAAAAGTTAAAAAAAATAAACAAACCCTTTCATACCCACTTTAATAAACATACCCCCTTTTTTTTTTTACCCAATTTACATCTATAATCTATAACTATAAACATTTTAGATTATTAAAAAAGATAAAAAAAAAAAAAAAAAGAGATAATAATTGTAACACCCTGCCGGTGGTGGAAACGCGAGATGCAACAATAAGAACATTTCGCAAATGAAATTATACACAGGAACTATAGGAACACGTACATTAATCACAAAGGTCATACAATTAGTCAAATACAATACAAATGGATCCCAATATCAGGATAAAAGCCGAAGCATCGTGCCCGAGTCTATCAACTACAATGCAGTATCGAATCCTTAAGTCCAGCTAAAGTCTTCAGCCTCTAAGTCCAATAACTCATCCTTGAGATAACTTGAAAAAGTCAACACTAGATTGGTTAGTTCGTAGGTTTAAATAAGTACATGTGAACCGTAAAGCCTCAGAAATCCTTTTGAAACACCGATTCTGTCACATCCAAAGAAAACTCATTTAAGTACAAGATACACAATAAAGCCATTTTGTCGACCTGTAAGAACAAGGTAAATCATAATATGATTTGCAATAAAACTTATAAAGATTTTTGTGAGTATCGAGTAGATTAGCATAAATAGGCACTTTCGTGCCGTCACTGCCATTTTTAAAGTAATTTAATTAAGTCAAATAAAAAGGTATCGGGAGAACACCCCATATGATACCCCTTACTCTCAACAGAGTAGTACGAACATATCCACGGTATCGGGTATACGATCCCATATGATACCAAAATATGCCAGGGCGCGACCCCACGTACACGTACTCCCCAAAGACGCATCTTTGGGCAATCAACCAAGTGCTCGAGCCAAGACAGGTAGCACAGACCCACGAACGGTCATAAAACAGGCTCGATCCGCACTTATGTACTAGACTGTCATTCCACATCCACACACATAAAATTCACACGTCATAATCACAACCACATACGAACACGACCACATATGAACACGACCACATACGAACACGACCACATAGGAACACGACCTAAGTCTTGACCAGTTAAGAACACGATCTAAGCCTCGACAACATAAGAGCACGACCTAAAACTCAACAACATAAGAGCACGACCTAAACCTCGACAGCCTAAGTCTAGTCTACATAAGTCTAGTCGGATGACCTAATAGATATAGACTGGTCTGTCTAAGGCTCTGTACGACCATACATCAATTCAAATTTATAGTACGAAAAACAAGTTATGTCTACGGCATAACACCCGTTATAAAAATATTTAAGTATCTTTTCACCCCCAAAAAGCTCGATAAAAGGGGCTACGAACTCACTTGATCGTCGTTGTAAGCAACGGCTAGCTGTTTAATAAGTTATGAGCTCGAAAAGTCTTCCACACCAAAGTCTTGTATATAATTAGTATAATCCTCGAAGTCGTACAAGTCCAAGTCTCGATCACACGGTCTCAATCAATCTATAACGTCACCAATCAAATGATAAGTATTCGC
>JAOEHQ010046468.1:0-11515 GCA_025447715.1 Asclepias incarnata
CTCGTACTTCCAGGTCCATCGTGCAATTAAGTCACCCCTCCCCCCCCTCCCCCCCCCCCCCCCAACCCCACCCCCCCACCTCCTTGCGTGGTGTGTACGGATTCAGGCCTAATGTCCTCCACCTACTCCAAGACACTTATCCTTTTGAAATTCCAATTCAGACCTAATGTGCTCCACCAAATGTCAGGGCTGGGTGAGCTCAAGATTGACTAACGTCAAACATGGTTTTCAGATTAATTACTATTCATACAGCTTAAAAAGGTACAATATCTTGTTGCAATTCTTTTAAAACGGAGAAGGTTTTCTCTATTCAGGTTACCCGGAAAGGACGGGTCTCTAACTAAGATAAATGCGAAGAGTGGGATCCCACATTTTTTTGTATCTTTATATAATATTGAGGCAGTAGTTGAAACTTGAAGATCATGATTTTGACCCATATATGATATATTGTATTTTTATTGGAAGGCAAATCATTAAAGTAAAACAAGTTCAATCTATAAATACATAGCACACTTAACTCATTTCTGCGAAGTGTAGATAATTAAAGTCATTGTATTAGCAGCATAATTAAGTTCCTTAATAATCATGTCTACCTCTTTTTTGTGTCTATTATCTCTAAAACTTCAAATTTCTTGCATCTTTCTCATTGTTCAAAAACAGTACATTTCGAAATCCCGACTTTTGTTTCTGGTGCAACAAATATACTCTATTCGGGTGATGCCAAACCTTCTAATGGAGGCATAGAGTTCAACATACTAAATTACGAAAATCGTGTTGGCCATGCTAAATATTCAGATGCAGTCCAGATATGGGACAGAAAATCTGGGAAGCTTTCAGATTTCGATACTCATTTCACTTTCATCATAGATACACAAATTGAACCGTCCTCCTATATATGGTCATGGATTCGCATTCTTTCTTGCCCCGGCTGGCTTCCAAATCCCACCCAACTCAGTTGCTGCCTTTTTAGGCCTGTTTAACTTAACTTACCTTGATGATCCCCAAAACCAAATGATTGTTGTTGAGTTTGATTCTTATGCGAACAAGAACTGGGATCCTCCATTTGAGCATGTGGGTATCAACGTGAACTCGATCAGTTCTGTTAACTACACTGCTTGGAATGCTAGGTTGCATAGTGGAGAACTTGCAGATGCTCGGGTTTCTTACAATGGTTCCACTCACATTCTTAACCTGTCTTGGCATTATGGGGCTGATAATACTTCTCAAGTAAATAACAGTCTTTCTTATCGAGTTGATCTCCAGGAAGTTCTTCCTGAGTGGGTAACAATTGGGTTTTCGGCTGCCACAGGCTGTAATAAAGAGAAACATACCCTGAGATACTGGGAGTTCAATTCTAGCTTGGATATAGTAGAAGAAACTGAAGATACTTCAGATAGAAGGAAAATAACATTAAGCATAACAGTCCCTCTTGGTGTTCTAGCTGAAGAAGGCTTAGGAACATGTGCTATATTTTGTTGGGTAAAAAGGAAGCCCGCTGATGAATCACTAGAGACGGTTGCCTTGACATCAATAAACAACGATCTTGAAATAGGAGTAGGACCCAAAAGGTTTTCGTATAGAGATCTTGCTTCAGCTACAAACAACTTCTCGGAAGACCATAAGTTGGGCGAGGGAGGATTCGGGTGTGTCTATAAAGGCTACTTATCACGTGAAGGTATGGCGGTAGCTGTCAAAAGAATATCACAGGGTTCTAGACAAGGAAAGAAAGAGTACATAACTGAAGTGAAGATCATTAGTTGTTTAAGGCACCGAAACTTTGTGCAACTCATTGGTTGGTGCCATGATCAAACTCATTTGTTGCTAGTGTATCAGTTGTTACCAAACGGCAGCCTTGACTCTCACCTCTTTACTAAAAAGATTCCACTTGATTGGGCCGTGAGGTACAAAATTGCTATTGGTTTAGCGTCAGCATTGTTGTATCTCCATGAAGAGTGTGAGCTATGTGTGGTGCATCGAGATATCAAGACGAGCAACATTATGCTTGATTCAGGGTTCAAAGTGAAGCTTGGAGACTTTGGATTGGCTAGACTAATTGACCATGAATTGGGATTACAAACAACTGGTTTAGCTAGAACTTTAGGCTACTTGGCTCCTGAGTATGCGGCAACTGGAAAGGCCAGCAAAGAGTCTGATGTGTATAGCTTTGGGGTGGTTGCATTAGAGATTGCTTGTGGACACAAGGTAATGGATACAGTTGACCCAAATTCTGATCTCGGGTTGGTGCAGTGGGTTTGGGGTTTACATATTAAAGGTGAGCTACTTTCGGGAGTGGACAAAAGACTGAAAAAGGAATTTGACACGAAACAAGCCGAGTGTTTGATGATGGTGGCCAGGGTTATGGTGTTCACACCCCGACCAAAGTATGAGGCCATCAATCCAGCAAGCAATTCAGGTGCTCAAGTTTGAGAGTGCAGTTCCAACCTTTTCAAAAAAGATGCCATTGAGAATGTACCACACGGCTTCAGATGGCCTTGAAGTCAATTCTGCTGATGCTACTATGACCAACACAAGCATCAGTCTAGAACGTCGAACAACAACAATAGAGAAAAAAGGAAATCATTGATGTGATTTACCTAATAAATGACACTTTATTATGTTATCCGGAATTGATCTGTTATTCATTGAACGATATCCGGAGTTCTGTTATATATATTCACACATATGGTTTAGGATTCTTATTGTGAAATAAGAACCAGAAAGCCTATGTTGTTTCATCCAAATTTGCATCTTATGAAACTCGGACCCATATGTAGTTGTAAACCAATTTACAATTTAAACCAAAACCCATATCAACTGCTGACTATATAAACCTCTTAAGCAGTTACGCTTCTTCATAAAACTTTACTCCCTAGATATCGTAACTAAGTAAACATAATTCTGATTTTACAATCTGGAAACGTGGTTTTGGTTCAAGTGAATTAGGCACATATGGTATTCGTGTGAATTGTGTCCGGCCTCAAGCTGTGCTATCAGATATGCTAGTGGATGCTTTTCGTGGTTTCCGAAAGGATATGACAACTGAAGAAGTGCAACAAGAAGTAAGTGAGAAAGCGAGTTTACTGAAAGGGGACGTGGGAAGGTTGAAGAAGTTGCAGAAGCTGTGTTGTTTTTGGCTAGTGATGAATCTGGATTTATAAGGGGGCATAATATTGTTATCGATGGGGGTTATACACTTATACTACTACTTCTATCAATATGACTTTCATTTACGGCAACAAATATACAAAATTAGATACCATGTTACCGGAGAAAGTCGAGCATTTTGCTCTGATGTACGCAGCCTAACTAGTATTCCAGCGGCCGTTTCCTATAACTTTTTCGTGACCATCTCAAGATGTTTATCGTATTGTATTTATAGTATAATCTTATTGAAACTTTGAAATTATGTTGAACAACCTATTCACAACACTAGTCAAGTAACAAACTTGTTTCACCTCAACAAGATACATGTATAAAAAAATATCTCAAGGCTGTATATGCATCAGTGCCAAATACAGGACCTTGTATGTCTCCTTGTTTTGTGACGGACTACATGAGTATATCAAAGAAGTCTTATTGCAGTTTCTTTTGTAAGAATAAGCAGATCACAGAACAGTCATCCCTCTTTGACGAAGGGAACTTCTGTTTCCAAGCAGCGATTGCTGCTACGACTACTGCTTTTGCTGCTGATTCTTCGCTCTCTGCTCCCCACACGATTGATGCTACTGTGTTGTTGCTAAGTACATCCCACACCTAAAATTTTCATTAATGTCAGATAAATACGTGACCGGGTAGTGCATAGTGTACAGATCTACACATGTGTATAACATTATGGTGCAACACTGCACTTATTATCTGAATAGCACAAGTCACATAGTCATAAGATACAATTATCTTAGTTGTGTTTATAGCTGACAATTTGGCTGATTTAGTAATGGTAGAGGTGGCATTTGGTAGATTTACTTATAAATGGGTCGATTTGTGTTATTTTTAATTTGTAACAGGTCAAACAGATCAATAAATAAAAAAAGCTAAAAAGGGGAACACATCAAAACAGCTTGAATGGTCTCAAAATTGTTGATTTAAAGATTTAGGTACTTTGAAAGGGAAAAAATTTCGAACATTTTGTCTCTAATCGACTTGAAACCACAACCTTTTGGTTAATGGACTAACAAGATTTATATTAACATCATAACAATATAGTTTTTCATCGATGTTAAAGGCATTGGTTATTTAATTAATATGTACTAAGAAAGGACACATATTAACCCATAACCCAACCTGTCCGACCCATCCATCTTGCCACCTTTTCGTCACAGATCATAGAGGGACAGGTCAGGCTGGAATTCTGGCTGGCTCGCTTTGTCTTCTTTTTGTTTTTTTGTTTTTTTTTTCATTTCTCATATAATTGATAATTTAAAAATAATTAAAAGTTAGTTATTCAATGATCACCTTAAAAAATATATGTAGTTGGGAGGTTATGCAAGGACCTGTTTTAACCCATTCAAGTAGTCCCCACATTGACCAGTATTTAAATATCTTATTCGTTTAACTCGTTAAAACCAAAATATAGATCAATTAATGGACAATTATTATAATAAGTGTGGATATATTTGACTTACCCCATCACTTGCAAGAACTAGAAACTGATCATTGGGGGTCAGTCGGTGGTAGGAAACGTCGGGAACAGCTATGATTCCATGGCTTTTGAGGACAAAGTCCCCAAAAGCACGAGACATGGCTAGGCCTGGTGAGTCATGATACGGCAACCACACTCGATCTATATGTGGTTCTTCTTTTAGTGCCATCACCCTACCATTTGACTTCTTTATTCTATCTGCCTCGGCTGCTCAGAAATTAATCATTCATTAGTTCATATGAAAAACACATACAACAGAAACCCAGCTCAGGCTCAAATTCTACATTATCAAAAAAAGGTTTGTAGAGTCCAATTATTAATACTTACAAGGTACACTTGGTTTAAGATCCGTAGTCAATTGCACCGGCATAATTCCATTTTCAGAAATTGTTCCTAGCACTGCTCTAGAATCACCAAGATTAGCAATAACCAGATCATCACCCTGTCAAACAAAACCAAGCGGTTTATACTTCATACCATTCGAAAGTTAATATCCCTGATATAACGTTAGCTTGTTCTATATAAGCTAACGCTGCATCCGGGGTATTTAAATTTACGATAAGATTGTGTTATGGTACCTGTTTGATGACAACAACAGCAGTTGTGCCACTACAAGAACAATCTATATGTTCCATAAGCTTAATCTCTTTGTCCATGACTTTGAAGGCACTATAACACGCTTCTTTCCAAATATGGAAATCTTTGGATTCAAATTCATCATGTTCATTTACGGTTTTGCCCTTTGTCATGGTGGCATTTCTTTGGTTAATGATTAATGATGGCAACTTGTTTCTCACAAATTTACTCACTATCTGGCCATTTCTGCCATGCCCATCAAACACCCCACCAAATATTCCATCATCCATTCCATAATCCTTCATACAAAAAAGTATCAACAAAAATTGATCATTTTATCATTTAGTTCAAAACCAAAGTAAAACTTGAAAAGGCAAATCTAATAACTTTTACTTTTTAGCACAGTAAACTTTTTTAATGTTGTCATATTGGATCAAAATATCAATATTTCGTTATTCTACTAAAAAAAAGTACATTAATTATACGTCGGAAACTTTAAGGGAGCAATTGCCTACGCTGCGCCAAGTTGTCTCCTCATTTCATGAAGTTAAATTTGGTCTAAAATCTCAATAAACATTACCATTTATATATCTTGGTATATGAAATTAAGAAATCTTATTCAAACATGCTATAGATTGTGCATGTAATTTGATGTTCATAGCCTAAAACTTATGAAAGCATGGTACCCGCGCAATGCGGCGGCGGTGGTGGGGAAGGCGGTCTAGTGGTGTCGGTGATGGTAATATTGCTGCTGGTGGTGGTGTCAAGTGGTGTAGGTTGATGTAATTGTGATAGTGTAAACTTTTTAGAAGATAAGGGGCTTAAAGTGTTAATTATTAAAATAAAGGTTTAGAGTGTAATTAATTCATTAAGGGCAAATTGGGTAATTTCTTACAACTCTTTCCAAAGAGAGAGTTTCATTAAGGGTAATTAGGTCATTTCTAAAGTAACATTTGTGTAACTATTTCTAAAAGAAGGGGGGTGGATAATCTTTATAAAGGAGTATAGATAGATAGAGATATAATACTTTTAATGAATTAATTTACACAATCTATCCTTTAACTCTTAAAATGACCACACTACCCCATTTTACATCAATTACATACACTACTCGCCACTGCAACATCACCACCCGTCGCCGCGACCACCACTAGTCGCCGCCACCCCCACACCATCGCGCTACCACCGCCGTCAACGCATCGCGCGGACATCCATCTAGTTTAACATAAATCTTATTCAACATAACATAAGGTTTTTTGCAAAAGTTTGATCTTCCTTTGATTCTCAGTCCATTATATGACTTCCGCATTTCGCATACAGAAAAAAGAAAACAAACGCCAATAAGAGTAACAAAATAATATAGTAATGTTTATTTTCGTACATATTCTAACTTTAATTTAATAGCCATATGAATAAGAAAACACGAAAGTAATACTTTTTTTTATCTGAAAACTAATGTTAATTTAAAAATACTTCTTTACGATAGAAATAAGTAGTAGAAAATTAGTAAAATGAATAAAACAACTATCATTTGATGAAAATGTGAACTATTAAATAAACAAGAGTAGTAGCAATGCCACCACGAGCACTTCGTGGTTGGCTCGTATTGAGGATCACCATGAGTCTACACCATTGGGTGTTAATCTTTCTCACACATGTGTTGTTTGTTTTTTTTTAATGATCTCACACAATTTTATTTAAAAAATAAAATAAATAAGTCCCAGATTAGCAGTGAGTTAATAGTGTATTAAAAATGTTATATGATAATTTTTTGGATATAATGCTGATGTTGCGCTAACAAGACCGACGATAAAATAGGTGGTTAATGAGGCACATGAAAGAAGTGAAAATGTTGAAATCGGGGGGAATAACCAAAAGCCAATACATGTTTTTGATTCTCACTACTACAAAATCCTAATTTAAAACTCATTTCCTAAACAAATTTCAAACTTCGATCGTATACACAAAATCCGCGTGTGCTTGCTTAATAAAGAAAAGGGCGGGATCTCAGCTCATCTCTCCAACGGAAACTTCAGCAATTAATTAAGGTTATCATCATCTCAATTAACAAACATCGGAAAATGACGACGGATCCTCAAAACCTATCGATCGTAACAACCACTACCGCAATCGGGGACCGTTGGGAGGTTCAATACGCTCGTTACTTCAACCGCCCCTCATCTCACTCACCTTCGCCTCTTCATCCGTCTCTCGTTCCGCTGCGTAAAGGCGACAAAGGCACCTGGATTTCATCTTTCACTTCACTCGCTCATCTCAATTTACTAATAACTGATGATCACTCCCATAGTTTCCGATCCGTTATTCTCACCGTTACTATCCTCGGCAACGTCATCGTAACTTTCAGTTTCTCAATTCATAATTACACACACACACACATATATTATTTACTTTTTTATTTCGTCAATTGATTTACTGGTTTAGGATCGTTATATGCATGAATTGTTATCATTTAGTTTTATAGATCTGTTTTATTACTTTTGTTAGAGAATTGGTTTACTGATTTAGAATCATTATACGCCTTATTTTGTGCTGTCTAGCATCAGGAAAGCTCTGTTTGTGATTATTCTACAATTGTTATGTACTTGATCACAAATTGAAACAAAAACTAAAAAACGGCTGTTGTAGTTAGGTGATTTTGGATAATTGTTGTATGTAGGCTGACTATTAGATTCAACTAACTAGTTCACACACACAGTTTGAAAATTTGCAGTGGCATATGAATAGTCTCCGTCAAAATATTTACACGAGTCAGGTATGTAATTTTAGTTTCCAGTGAGGCCGGTTCACTTTTTTTCCTGGTTAATTGAAGCAAGATGCCTGAAAAGGTTTCAAATGTTATGTTACGAGTCATTGCTCCAATTCTGGCCGGTTCACCTTTTTCTCATTGTTTATGTTATGATCTACTTACTGTTGAGGTCTTAGACTCTTAGTTACTGACAATAAATTACTTCTTTTAAATCAAATCTTGTTGTTAAGTGTTGATCTATGCACTGTTTTTAGGAGCTATTACTAGTTTACTACTGTTTTTTAATGAGTTTATGGTATTTTTAAATCAATTTTTGGTTTTCCTGTTTGCCTTGCAACTTTTGATATTTTCAAAAATGACTATGTATAGTAGCAATTTGTGACTAGTCTTCTTAATAGACCATTGTAGTCCCTGGAACTAATAGTTTAGGGCTTTTGCTTTCTGGTAATATATTGCTGTTTTGATACTGATTATCAGTGTATCGCAAAATACAATGTGATCACAAGATCAAAAGACATTTTAGTCTTCGTTCTTGCACTTAATTAGTATATCTGCAGCATAAATTAGTTTGGTTACGTATTTCGATCGGTTCCGTGTCTATGTTTTATGACTGTCTAGTCATTTAGTATGCAATTGAGTATGAACCTAACAAACTTTGGTTACTAAATCTTTCCAGGAAGAGCATTACATTTCAAAGCTACATTTCACCTGGCCTCAGGTCTCATGCATATCTGGATACCCACCCAGGGGCAGCAAAGTTGTATTCATGAGTTACAAAGATCAAGTTGGCCAGGTAAAGCCCTCAAATTAAACCCTTTGTTCTTGTATATCCTAATCCTGTCATGTCCAAATTAAAGTTATCGTTCTTTTCATATACTCAGTTAGTGAGCAGCGACATATCATGGCTAAAAAATGCCTCTTTCTCTATATAATTATAGAGATCATAACACATGATCATCAATGTCAAAGAATTAACCTTTAAATCTGTCCACCGCTATCAGTTACTACACAAAAGCAAGTGTAAAGAACAGTGCTCAGCGAGTTAGTCAACAACTGGGGATGGGTTGGCCCCATACCATAATTCTGTTCAATCGTTAATGTATTATAGAACATAAGGACTCTTTTATAGTCACTTGATTAACAGTGGATGTCATGGCTTAGATACTGTTTATACGGAGTATAAATTTCTGTGTATACTGACCATGAGCTTTCATCTGATCACTTTCTAATTTAGCAAACAAGTTGTCCTGTTCATCTGTGCTGCAATCAGAATGCTTTCCTTTAGACTAGAGTAGATATCTGCATGCTGTTAGCCTGTTACTGTAAAGATAATTGATCTTCTGTAGTGATTTTCACCAATATCTAAACTTCTGGTAGGAAACATGATTTTACGCATTGATATGATACTCATTGCTCAAAATAATTACACTCATGCCACAACATCAGATCTCAGATAAGCCATTCCGTTGCTTGCAGAACCAAAAGTTTGTCGTGAGATTTCTCTCAACTGATGAGACTGGGAGATTTATAAATTTGATGAAGGTTTGAACCTTCCCACTTTCACTCCCATCTTCTCGTTGGTTTGTGCCCTGTGTAATATTATTTTGTCTTTTCTAGGAAATGTTTGGTCATGATATGAATGATGGGTCTATGTCTGGTATCTCTAAATCCAAAACATCATATGAATCTGAGCTCATCCCTCGGTGAGAATATCATGCCCTACTTAACTGCATGCGTTGACTAATCTTATTATTTTACACAAGTTTACTTGGAATTTTCTTTCCAACTGACCACCCTCTTGTGAAATTGCTAGAGAAGATACCATAGTGTACAATGTAACAAACAATTGTAGACAAATTCTTGAAAAAAGTGGTGTCTTTTTATTTTGACAAGAATGATGGGTTGATTTCATTATTCAATTGAAATTAAACTAAGAACATATATTTCTTTACAGATCAACACGAGACTGGGACCCGATAACATCTTCTGCCAACTATTCTCAAGACGTGTATAGGTGGGAGAGAGTATAATAACTCGTATGCAAGTCTGCAACTACATTGCTTTAAGATTAGAGTGAACTGTAGCCAGAATGGCTGAGATTTAATTTGTTTATGCAGACCTACACGGGATTGGAGCTTAATTGCAACTTCTGCTGACAATTATATCGAACCAATGCTCCTAAGTGAGAATCATGATGCTTGCCAATATACAAATCCCCTGGAAGCCACACTTGGTCAGGATGTTCAAAATCTTTCAGCCTTTCCTCCTAGCTGCCCAACATCTTCTGCTGACTATTCTCAAGATTCGTATAGGTGAGACAGAATATAATAACTTATCTGCAAGTCTGCAACTACATTGTTTAGAGCCCAGAGCAAAAACATAAGCACATAAGCCGAGATATGACTTGTTTGTGCAGACCAATACAGGACTGGAGTCCAATCACATCCTCTGTCGACACTTGTATTCAACCGATGCACCAAAGTGAGAACCATAATGCCAGCGAAAGCTCAAATTCCCTGGAAACCACTCTTAGTCAAGATGTTCAAAAGCTGTCAGCATTTCCTCCTAGTTTCACATCATTACTCATGAACTGCTACCCTGTGACTGAACAAGGTACATTCATTCTTTCTTTCTTTCTCTCTGATCCCCTATACTAAATATTGGTGATAAATTTGAATTAATTTACTTATAAATAGATTGATATGGGCTATACTTTATATCAATCGGCGGGTAATCTTTGAAATGTAATTCAAAATGAATTGGTTCAAACTGGTTGGGGGTGACTGTAGGTGTATTTATATGCCAACAACTTAACAAGTTCATGAATAAATGAAAAAATAATAGTATCATAGTAATATAGTTTTTTAATCATATTTGACGCATTAATTGTTTAGAAAGTTTGAGAAAGAAGGAACAAATATTGCCGGTGGATAACTCAAGAGGTATTAAAAACAATCAGTTCTGACTCAAAACTGTTTCAAACTGTTGCCCAATCCACTGACCCACCTATTTTGCCAAGTGTACTACTTATTTTACCTTAAGGTGGGTGCATAGGGTAAAAGAGAAAGTAAAGCGCGGTCACTTCCATACTTACGATGACGTGAACCTGTATTTTATCATTACAGCAACGCTGCCAACTTTTCCAGAAGTCAATCTCAAAAACGAAATCATGGTATTTCCCATCTCTGAATATTTTCACGTTTCTCTACTTCACATATTTTGTTTCTACATTATAACTGCAAATGCAATAATAAACTCTCATTTGTTCTACAGAAATATCTGCATGACTCTTCCTTCCAAGGTATGTACTGATCTTGATACTGTTATTTAGCCCATGCAAGTTCTTCAAACAATTTGAATCAATATTCTTGTGTACCGTGAATCTGAAATAATTAACCTTATATATAGTTTGATAAGAGCGTTTGAGTTCGTTCTTTATAGGTGGAGCCCAGTGGACAATGGCGGAACTATGTAGGGGCAGGGAGGGGTGTTGGCCCCTCCAAAAGTCCGAATCTCGTCTGTATATATATATA
>JAOEHQ010046469.1:0-11515 GCA_025447715.1 Asclepias incarnata
CAGGGGGGGCTTTTTATCACATGTTAAAATGGCTGTGAGGGCAGCAGGGTGCTGCCCACAACATATAACATTTTCCCTAATTATATATGCTTTTAATTTGTAACACCCTTAAATTTGGATATACATATATATATATATGGATGTATGCGCGACGCAACAACGACATTGACAGCGTGCGATGTGACGTGACGACGTTAATTTCAATCAAACAGTTGTGTAAGAAAATGATAGCATAGTACTCGCACAAAGTATAGAAGATAATGTTCCGATGAATTAAAAAAAATTATTATTATTTTCATAATAACTATAAAATATGAGTTATAATGAATTAAATAAGGTAATTATATAAGAAGAGAATTTTGACTAAACGAATAAGAAAAGTATAATTAATAAATTAATAAGGATATTATAGGTATATCAAGTGGAGATATTTAAAATAATCTATATTCCTTTATAAAAGAGAAACCTCCCTCCCAAAATCTCAAAAGATGATTTGATAAGACAAAAATGTTCCTCTTTTCTATTGTCTTTACTCCTTGAAAATACTAAACTACCCTTATCATTTATTAATTAATATAAATATCTCCACCTTCTATACCTATAATACCCTTAATTAAATTATTTACAATATACATCCCTTAATCCTTAAAATAACTATTATTTATAACATACATCCTTCAACCCTTATAATAACTATACTACCCCTTTTACATCAGATATTTTTACATTAATAACCACACTGCTACCGCCACCACCGCCACCTGTCACTGTCGTCGTCGCCGCCACCCCCACCCGTCGTCGTTTTCACCACCCGTCGCTGCAATTAACACACCGCTACCGCTACCACCGCCATCATCGCTGCATCGCGCGGGCTTCTGTCTAGTAAATAATAATGAGAGGCAAATTAGGCATATCAACTTTGTAATTTAAACCGGGTTGGATCAAGTGGTTAGAGCCCTTACCTCTAGAGACAGGGGTCAAGGGTTTGATCCTCATGCCCAACAAGGCTGGAAGTCCTTTTCTACCTTTGGTAGAACTTGAAAGCAGTCTCACTATCTTAGGTAAAGGTAATATTGTCTACATCTCAACCTCCTCATACACCGTCAAAGACGGTATTGGGATCCAAAGTCCGTAGAAGACGGCATTGGGTGTTACTTATTTTTAAATCTTTAATTTGAGAAATTGGGGGGGGGGGGGGGGTTGCTTTAATAGGGAATATATATATATATATATATATATAGATTGTAACACCCAGCTTTTAAAATACCGAATTTCTTTTTTTTAAATAATTAAAGACCACACATGACGGAAAAGGTCTTATCAAATGAAAACATAGTCAACCATAACCCGAGTTGACTTATAAGTGTTTCAAATGGTGTTGCCGGTTAATCTCACAAACATTAATAAAAGAAACTCGAAATACAAATCCACAGGGCAACATGAACCTGAAATAAAGGCAATAAGTAAATATCTAAAGATAACTAGCAGCTAAGGGCCTAAGGCCTCCAAAAGACTACAATCACTAGTCTACCCGTTGCTTCGCCCACGCACCTCTATCTATTCTACTCTGCGAGACACAAACACAAAGTAGAACAAGTGTCAGCTTACAAAGCTGAGTAAGATAAAGGTTTTTTTATTTTATATACACACACACACACATATATATATACTAGCCTAGTACCCGCGCGTTGCAGCGGCGACGGTTTATAGCGAGCGAAATGTCGTAACGGTAATAATTTATATAACTTGAGTTCGTTCATATGTTGTTCAAGCAGTTTGATTTCAGCATTCATATGTTAGTAAACGCAGAGTTACTTCATCTAAAATTTTGTCGTCTAACGACATATGGTTAATTTCATGTTGTCTTTGTTACATAAGTCACACAGTGAAGTCAACTGGAATCACATGTACTCTGCATATTGTCAATTATGTAATGCTCGTGATTTATGAAAGCACAATTATACCTGGTTCCACTCTTTGAATAAGAAGTTGTCACTCTGCACGATAAAAGATTATTACCTTATACAACTGGTTCCATTTGTATGAAACTCCATCTTTTTTCATTCTATCAACTACATCACTTGTGCTCTTAGAACCTAACTAATGCACATAAAATTTCTTCCATAACTTATCAGTAACATTAACAAACCTGAAAAAAAAATGTAAAATAAAAATTAACAGGGAATGATAATTTAAGACATTTTCACATTATACACAAAATGTAAAAATTAGAAGGTACTTAAAAAGACGCACCTTCCATAAGCTATGCATCATGTAAAACTTCCCTATACACCACATTTGAGGTGTATACTCCTGGTCGAGGGAAATCTTGGGTGGGCCTAACCAACACTTTTACCTTTTCACGTGATACCCCTCTAGATAGTGCCACATAAAGCTGTCCATGTGAGAACACCGATTCCGGTAGATAAACCCCGAAGTTTGGAATTGTCTGGCCCTGGGCTTTGTTTATTGTCATCGCAAAGCTAAGTCGAACCGGAAATTGTTTTCTCTTTAATTTGAAAGGGAACATATCATTTTCAGATGGGCAAAGAGGGATTCTCGGTAAAAAAAAAACTATTTTCCCGGCATGATACCCCTCTAGATAGTGCCACATACAGCAACAAGGGGGGTTGGATTGGCAGGAGTAATAGGCGAACGATTGGTTGTGGAGTCTGCATTGAAAGAGTGGGTAGCAACAGTGGGAGATGAAGCACCTGACAGTAAGTATGTCGAAACATAAATAAATAAGAAAGCAGAGAGCATGCAATATGTATGATGCATAATGTAAATCACTTATTCATGATATTATTCTAACCTGCATTTACAACATTGATTTGAGGAGTAGGAGTTGCACTGGTACGGACGATCGAGCAACTATAATGGAATCGTGAGTGGGAGGGGTTTGATTACCTGTTTCATCCATGGTTGGAGCAAAAACAAAAAAAACAGACAAATTAGAAGAAAAATTGACTGGTGAAAAGGTAGATGTTTTTGGAGAATAAAGAGAAATGGTATATTTAAATGAGGAGGATTGTTAGTTATATACAATTTCAGCCAAGTAATTACATTAATGTTATGAAAACCTTTGCTAAAAATAAGATTAATAAACTTTATGTATCCGAAGACGTTAATAGGGATATTTAGTATTCAAAGAGGACAATATATATATATATGCTAACCTGTGTTATCAATAGCGGCGCTATAGCGGTTAGTGGTCCTCAAGCAAAATAACGGTCAAAATAGCGGTCCCACTATTATCGGCGCTATTTTACCGATATCGGTGCTATAGCGGGTTTTTTTTTTTTAATAATTTTTTTGGCCCAAACTTAAAGAAACACTAAATTTTGCAAGTATTAACACTAATGTTTAAAATATTGACACTTTTAAGCTTGACTTTTGATATTTATATTAAGTAAAAAGTATTAATTATTATATATATATAAATGTTGCATAATATTAAAATTACCGCTATACCACCGCTATAACCGATATCTCAAATATCGGTCCTCGACCGCTATAACCGCTATTTTCTGTATTAACTACTTAGATGAATGTGATAACAATGGCTAGGATTTAGGAGTCTCCGTGTGTGTACATATTCTTATAAGTGGTAACAAAGAACTTATTAATTTGAGATAATTATGCTTGTGTCCTAATTTGCTATTATTTACTAATATGACTTTGCAATAACTTGATGTAAAATACTAAAGACTTGTGTTCTTAGATTGTAACCGTAACTCCGTAAGACACAAAAGAATAAATATAATTTCTTCATGATTTTTTAAATTGATTTTCTTTTATTAATACATGTGAGGTTACAAAAATAAAAAATAAAAAATAAAAAAAACTCTGAGACTGATCTTTGCCCATCGCTATATTCTGGTATGTTATATTTTTAAAGGGGTCATATATGGGTGAACTAATTAGTAGCTTTAAAGGACATGGGTCAAAGGGGTTGAAAGTAACCAAAGCGTAATGCATAAAACTTAATATATCACTTTATTAAAAAAAATATAAAAAATAAAATTTTGTTAATCAAACTTGCATACTAAATATTCTTCAAATAATCAGTATTAGTTTTGGACAAAAGCAATATTTCAGGTCAACCCAACCTGTACCAAATTACCTCTTTTGACCAGAACCCATGTTAGCCCATTCCTACACCCAAACCGCCAACTCTCTCAATTTAGACCATTATTGAATTCCGCTGATGCATTGGTAAGATACAAACAGAAATACTAGAACCTGTTTCTGAAGAGCTTTCACGTCATGCGTAAGGGCACTATCAGCTTGTTCAGGTGCCGGCTTGTATCTTCGTATCATCGAGATTTCCATCTGGCAGGCAGCCTTCACCAAATCTTGTTCTAAGGACTCTACATCCTTAACCTTCCATACAACAAAGCTATTCAAGTAGGAGCACCATGCTGAATCAAAAGCAGCAAGCTGAGACCTGAAGGTGCATTGTCTAGCCAGACTGGGATTGGATTCTTCACCAGACGTCTTTAAAGGCCCATTTAATATTATGCCAACCAACAACTCAAATTCTTGGGTAAACTTCTTGGCAGAGTCGACTAAAGCAGTCTCACGCACCCCTTGACCACTAAAAACTGCGTCGGGATGATCTAAAACCATGTAAGCACTTAGCACAACTCTGGGTTGGTACCTTGATAATCTCACAGATGTTTTGGCCGTTACTCTAGAAGAGACTACTTTTACGTATCTGTTACTTGGCGAAACAACTCGTGTAAGAAGGTGATTGATGTCATTTGGATTGGTTCCAGATGACACATCCAGTAGAACTTTGTAACGGGTTTCGAGTCGGTCAAGTAAAGCTTTTGTAGTCTGAAGTGTAGAAGATGTGTCAATTAAAAATGCAAAATGCTCAAATGGCATTGACTTCCCATGATTTGCGTTAATATTCAGAACATGGTAGCTTTTTGCCAAATTTAAGGTGGTCCTTTGCTTAATAAATTTTCTCCAGCATCTAACAAAAGAAATAATATCAGTTTTACACAAAATCTCAGCAAACTTGCAATCATAAAAGGTAACAAACTGAATGCAGTTTTTAAGTACATATCAAGAAAGATCAGAAATTGATTAGTTTTTCCAGAACAACAACCAATAATTGACTGCCACCATAGCATAAATTGAACATAAGTCAAGGGCTAACAATTATACATATATGAGCCTGTACCTCAACAGATTTCTTGACAGATTGTCAACTTGCTTCTGGGTCTTCATATTCCAATTAACCCCTACGATATTATGCAGGCTTACATTCTGCAGTAGATAGTCTGCTCTCTGTCTCTTCGCTTGTGAGGCAGACTTAGGTTCCTTCCTTACTTGTAGACACCTATCATGTTCTCTTTTCTTTTCAGCTTCCAGTAGTTCCGGCCAGTTCTTCTCAGCAGTTGCATGTTTCTGGTTATACTTGCTACGGAAGGATATTGTTCTTAGTAGCGACTGAGATGTCTTCTCCCTTAGTGTGGCTCTTCGTTGGCTATGCACCTTGAGGATCTGCATTCTATTAATCTCTACATGCTTAGTGATAGGATCAAGAGAAAATTGTATTGAAAACAATAACAAGCATAAAAAAAAAAAAAATTTGGCCCAAAGTGTGTTTAAACTCATCACTTATCCAATTGTCTTCTTCTACAACATTAGTGCACTGTAGTTTTAAGCATGTGTCGGATATTATATCTAGTAAGAAAGAGCCATTATGTATTTTTTCTAACAATGCCAAAAATTTGGACTATATGTATAGCTCTTTATATACATATACTTTCATGTTGCTACAGATAGGTACCACCTTGTCTATCTTTGGTAAAAGGTGTAGATTGGAGGGAACACCGTCCCTGGTACCCCATTGGTACTGACATGCGCAGGCCGCATAACTCAAGCCCCGGTAAAACCCCTCCACCAAATACCCCACACTTAAGCAATATTTATGGTTAAATATCCTCAATCATGCTTGCAGTCGGATTCGAACCTACGCCCCACAATTTGGTAAGGGGTAAACATGGTGGGGCCCGACTTTCTGGGAGGCGGCTGGCCAACTCTTCTATGAAGAGTTGGTTTAGAAGAGTTGGTTCACCTTGTCTATGTTAATAAAATTGAGTACATAAACATTCTACGCTCCCCAAGCTATAAGGATGGGGAACGGCGTAGAAAAACAGATCTAGGAGTTGATAATGGCTTCGTGTAAAAATCATGAAAATATACTTATATACGTTTTGTGATAATTTGCGGATACGATTTTCGACAACCTTTTTCTCTAACAACGTAAAATTCAACTTCCACGTGCATAGTACGGGCATGGAAAATAGCATTAGTGGAGAGATAGATTGCACCTAGATTGTCACCCCCTATAGGATAGGAGCTACTAAAGGTGCACAAATGCCAAGTTCACATAGAAGAGCTCGAAACCAAGTACGTTCAACCACTGTGTAGCAAGAGGTATTCAGTGTGGAGGAGCAAGAAATTGTACGTTGGTTACGAGCCGTTCATAAGATAAGGTTGAAACCCAAATAGATAACAACTCTCCCCATGAACTGACAATCATTTGGGCAACCAAACCAAAGAAGGCTTTAAGTGATGATGTGAATCCGTAAGTCCATTCTCCCATTGGGTATCAGTTAAGGCCTCAAGTAGTGACACGGATTCTTGCCAAATGAGCTTTACCATAGTGTTGAATTGTACCATGAAGATAGTGTAAAATCTGCTTAATGATAAACTAACGCACTTTGTTGACAGCAAATGTGATATTTGATCTAGAAAGTGACATATTGAAGAGTGCCATCAACCTGACTATATTTAGCATATACTTAACAAATCAGATAAAAACACCGCCAGCAAGAGACAGTGGACTAGTTTTGGTCATGGAAGAGGGCACTGTTTTGGAGTCTGAAAGACCAACACGTTAAAGGAGCACCAAAATGGATTTCTGTTAAAGGATGATACTGAAATATTGTGGAACAATTTTAATAAGCCCAGATATCTTAATGCAAAAGTCGAGCCAAAGCGTTTAACAACTTTTACCCGGTCGTGATAATGTCATGAACATAAACCAAAACAATTAATGCATGTGAATATAAAAAGAGAGAAGGATCTCTATTGGAACCCGTAATCAAAAAAAGATTTGGATAAAGCGCATTGGAGAGATGTGAACACCATACCCTAAAGGATTACTTAGGCTATAAATAGATTTATGTTCATAACTAAGATATTTATACAAGAGCAAAATGGTTATACTGGGAATCTAACTAACTGAAAACTAGAAAATTGCTATAACAAACTGAATACTATACAACAGCTGATGACATTTATACAAATCTGTGCGCTCCTCAAGTGGTCAAGTGCAAGAAAGGATGTTAATTACGCATGTTAGAGATACAGATTTTGTACAGCTGTTATGACCTAATTATAGGCTGTAATTTAGAATTATTCTAATTACCTTCATAGGAAAGATTATGTACACTAGTACATAACTGGGTTTCATGACTCAGGGAGCAGGGAGCTAATTCAGCTACACATTGTTCAAATGAATGAAGGGCAAGTACGAAATGATTCATCAACTATATACTACTTGGAACTATTTGGACTACATTTCCGAAAGAAACGCTGTCAATAGCAGTGAAGAGCATATCCGTGAAGAACTAAATGTCATGGAACCATGCGATAACAAACCAATGATTTGAATTGATCAAACAAAAACCTAAACCTCCCCTTAAAACACAATTTCCATTAAAACAATCAAAAATTACTTCAGCTCATGCATGTATTGAAGCGTTTCGTGCTGTGAAAACATGTAAGATTGGGGAAAAGAAAATACCTTTTCTGTTCAGCAGCTTGTAGCTTGGCCTCTAGACGTTGAGCAAGGTTATGGTCATCTGCAGCTTGAAAGCTCCTACGCTTTAGCCGGGCCTTACTAGACAAATTATCATAGAACTTCTGTAGCCAATTAAAAAACCAACAAAAATCAGTGGATAAAACCCGCATAACCATTTTATCATAATTAAAATAAAATACCTAAGAACGCAAATTCTTAAAGTGAAGTTACCAATTTCCAAGCAATCAAAATTCAGTTTCTACTTCACTTCGTTAATTTTAGTTGTTTTAAAAGAGAACCCGGAGAAACATTAGATACAGTTCATCCAGTTTACACCAGTAAAGATTTTGCAGCATCCTTTTTTATTAACATTATTATTATTGGCTTTACTAGTTTTATATAACAAGCCAAAGAAGCATAAACCAAAAACGGCACGTTTAAGCTCGAGAGCCTTATCAACATTAGTGTATGAAGTCCAGAGCTTGTTTATTAGTTGAGCTCCAAGTTAGGCTCGAACTCGACTTGAGGCTCTGATCAATTCTAACTTTCTACTTTTTTTCGGGTTATATACAACTAAAAATGAAGTTGCACCCAAATACAACATAACTTTCACTATATATGTTGAAAATTTCAAGTAAGTAACTAGCTTTTTTTAAATAAAAAAAATAAAAATAAAAAGTAGACCTGACGACGAAGATCTGCATTGTGAAGCTTAGCTTCAATTTCTTCAATGGAAGACGGAAAACTATAAGCCTTTGATTCGGTGAGTCTCCGCCGTAGCCACGGCGGCACAGTCAGCGGCGCACCGTCAGAAACCGGAAATTCGATCGCCGGTACGTCGGTCTCTGGTGAGTTACCTACCTCCATTGATTGGATCTCTGATTAACAGATTCTATGAATCGAATTGAATTATAAAAAAGAAAAGTTCAGGATTAAAATTTGGTTTTATAATTTAAATAAAAATGATTGAGAGTTTAAAATGGATCAGAATAATTAGATACAGATGCATGTATGTATGTATGAGTATTGAGTAACGACAAGTGTGAGATATTTTGGGAGAGGGGGAGGGAAAGAGTAATTGATCGAGTCTTGTGCCATTTGAACTTACAAGTTTTAGTGGGTGTTTTGATTCAAGCCGAATGGATTGGTTCGGTGTTAGGTTTAAATTTATATGTTTTGCTATTTTTATTAAGTATGAGGGTTAGTATGTTAATTAGTATGATTGAGGGTTGTTTTGTAAGTTGATTGCCTATATTATTGGAATAAATTACGATGGTAGAACTATCCAAGATTTAAAGAATATCCTTTCTCTCTAGTCTCTTCTTCTTTCTCGGATCTTAACCTATCAATGTTGAGGGTATTTTTCTTCTAGCCGACTTCCTCATAAACTTGGGCTCCTCTTGTCAAAGCTCGATTAAATTAACTAAAAGTCCATCTTCTTGATAGATAATTATGCAACTAGTTAAGCATGGACTTGCTATTAATTGGCCCAATATCAACATTGATTAAATTGTTTGCTTTGAACTTCAAGATGTTCTCCAAGTTAATCATACTTGTCAACCTCATATCATAAATTTATCACATTAAGCTCGATTATATCTTCAATTTTTCAAAATTCGATAAAACTAGTCACTTGCGCTCATTTTCTTCGTATTCCACCAAATGAACCTACAATTCAATAAATCATGTATTAAGTATCAAAGTTCATCAAAATACTCATAAATCAACTATAAAAGAAATGATATCGCATAAAATAAATATGTATAAAATAGGCGATATCAGTGTCAATGGATTTTTTGGATTTCATTTATTGTGATGTGATGATATTGGACAAGTAACACCATTTGTTTAAATGATTTTCATTTAAAAGTTTCCGTTGTGTATTGTGAAAGGTAAAATTTTCGAAATCTGAGTTTTTACAAAGTTGGGTGTTACATTATGCATGCAGTTATGTTTATTATGCGTTTATGTTGTTGTTTAATATGTCCAAATGAGCTCTTATATGGTATGTTTGTTGGTTACGTGCTAAGGTGTGTTATGTTGTATGTTTTTGTCTTTTCTACTCTATCTTTAATGCAAACAGGTGATACGCGACCGACAAGTATGATTACTTACCTCTTACTCTCACATGTTCTTTACCCCTTTGGCCGGAGGTCCTTATGGAAGCAGTCTTTGTACCGTTGGGTAGAGGCAAGACTGTCTACATCTCACCTCTCCCATACCTCGTTTATACAGGGATTGGATACCGTTGTTGTTGTTGTTGTTGTACACTTTGTAACATTTTGTTCTTTGTAACATATAATAACCTTAGGGAAGCAGTTTTTGTACCTTTGGGTAGAGGCAAGACTGTCTACAACCCACCTCCCCCATACACCGTTTATACAAGGATTGGGTACCGTTGTTGTTGTTGTTGTACACTTTGTAACATTTTGTTCTTTGTAACATATATTATGTAAATTTTTTATTTTTATAACTTTTGTATCATTTTTACCCTCAAGTTTTACATTTCTTCCGTCCCATTACATGTGTCATGTTTTGATTTTTCAAAGTCATTCTTTTTAAACTTTGACCTTAAATACTTTTACTTGTGTTATATAATACTTTATGAAAATTATACCAATGAAAATACATTTAAAATTCAATCTATTCATATAAATTCCATCAAATATTATATAACATAAACAAAAATATTTAAGGTTATAGTTTAAAAAATCAAAACAGGATACTTGTAATGAGACGAATGAATACTTTATAAAAATGACATATGTTTTGTGTTTTTTGGTTTTTTAACATCTTGTTTTTTTCAACATTTTAGTCTTTTTTATAACTTTTGTTATATTCTTTGTTTTTTTTTGTTTTGTATTTTACCATTTTTGTTTTTTTACACTTTGTAACATTTTATTCTTTGTAACATATACTTTGTAACTTTTTTTTATATATATAAATTTTATAGCATTTTTGTTTTTTAACTTTTTTGTTTTACATATATATGTTTGAAAATTTTTTAATACTTTTCCTTGAATTTTTTTTCCCCTTGGGTTGGTTTTTCACCTACAATTTTTTTAAAACTTTTTGCTATGGTTCTTGTTTAGATTTTAATTTTGGATGTTTTTTGGTAACAATTTTTTTTTCTTTAATATTCCTATTATACTTTTTATTTTTCTAATTTTTTGTTTTATATAATGTTTTTGTTTTTTTCACGCTTTGATATATATATTTTTTAGCTATTTTATTTTTGTAAAGTTTTGTTTCACATATATCTTATTTGGTTTTCTTTTAGTTTTTTGTTGCTTTTTTTTGTATTTTGTATTTTTTTTATTTACTTTTGGGTTTTTTTGTTCAAATTTTTTTCCTTCGTTATTTTTTAGGGTAAACATAAACATGCTGGTGTGATTGTGGTATTGCTCTTAAAAAGGAAATCGAATTAATGCGGCAACGCGCCAGAAATGAATAGTATTTGAGACTTGACAACTTTATTTTTTTTACCTGTTGATTTATTTTGAACAAAATGAGTATTACATGTTCCTTTGAAAAAGTTTGTGGTTTTTTACCCCTGTCCATAAACACAGACGCTTCCAGAAATCAACGCCGCCTATCGAGCAGCTCGAATTACCTAGTTATTATTACATTACAAAAACACATACAAAGTACAACAAGTAAAACAAAAGCTACAACTTTCAGGGCAAA
>JAOEHQ010046470.1:0-11515 GCA_025447715.1 Asclepias incarnata
ATATATATATATATATTAGGAAGCTTTGTCACCTATCCTTATTCGAGTAGCTTTGCCTTTCTCCCTAAATATTAGGAAGTTTTAATTCCATCGAACATCAATTTGGGGTACGTACGATAACTCAAACTTAAGGATAAGCTAATAACAATAGCTATTTTACTAATGTATGAGCATGCACTATTTCTTTTCAATTTATTGCTATCATTTTTATTTTATTTTATCTCTATACATTTATTGTTCAAACCTGTAAAGTTTTTCAAAATAGTAACTTGCACAAATATCATATAACTTTAAAAATCAAGAGTATAATAACTCAAATGAATAATCTAAAAATATATGATTAGAAACAAACATTTAAATAAAATACAATATAGTCAATGACTTTAAGCCTTTATAAATTATAGGGATAAAAATTAAATTTTACTGCTAAACATTACTAATAGAAACATATTATTGTTCTTAGATAAAAAAAAAGAGGATATTATTGTATCCATCCCAAGATAAATGTTACACTTCTATTTTAGTTTGTTCTAAATAGTGTTCACTTTTGAGAATAATATGCTAAATTAATTATGCTACCACAGATATATACATATATACATATATATATATATATATATTTAATTATAACACCCCTAATACTTTTTACACGCAAATACATTTTAAACGTTTATGTAAAAATTAATGGTAAAATTTTCATTCAATAAATATGTATATAATGATTATACATTTCTATAATTGCGTGTTATTTTAATATGAACACTTATTTTGACAGATGGGGTAATATTTGATGACCTCAGCTATTGTAATGTCATGTTGCTCTATTTAATAGATATATACTGTAGTTTAAAGTTAGTAATTTAATATTTGATTTTGTATAAATAAGGAGGTAATATGTTTTTTGAGAATTAAACTAAATAAACATGTTTATTTATATCATCGCTATACAAAGATATAACAAACATATCATACGAACCATTTACAATAAAAAACATTTTCGAACAATAGTATTATCATTTTTCACCAGAAATTATCTATATTTAACTCTACATCATCATTATACAAAGATATAACATAAATTTCCTACTAACCATCTTAGACACAAAACATTTTTTTGAATAATAATATCATCATATTTCAATATGTCTTATCAATAAATACTAAATATGTTATTATGACAACTTTATATGTTTATCTCGCGTATTACGCGGAAAAATAATCTAGTAAATCTTATATCGATATAAATTATAGCAACAAAGTAAAACATGTAATTCAAAAATAAATAAATAAAAAAAGAAAATAAGACGCAAAAGAAAAAAAAAACATGGTGTCCGACTTTATAGGTTGATTGAAGATATTTAAAAGAAAAAAACTAATTACCATGTAATAAATGTGTATATACTTGAACCCTCGATATATGATGTTAACATAAATCTTATATTAACATAACCTATAACAATAAAAGAAAACATGTAATTAAAAAGAAAGAAATAAAGAGATAAAAAAAAGAAAAAGAAAAGAAAATTAACAGGCTGCTAGCGAGAGACACTATTCAATGAACAGTAGCCACACAAAACGCTATTTAGCGAACAGTAGTCACACACTAAAATCATTAAAAAGTAATATATAATTTGGGCTTTGGCAACATAATGAATTTGTAAGACTATTTTATGTTTAAATGTTTGATAGAAGGTGGTTAATGAGAATTAGAATGATAAAGGAAGTGTAAAATAAGGAAAAAAATAATTTTTTTAATTTATTTTCTTAAAAAAAAAAAGAAAAAAGAAAAAAAAGGTAACTGGTAACATATTATTCCCCCGTTAAGCCATTGTATAATTGTTTACCAACCATCTTCAAATATTACCATTCTTTACCATCTAATCCCTCTAACTCCAACCAGCACCCCTATTCCCTTAAAAATGTAGTCATATAGATATCCAGATTAAAGAGAAAAGCATGTATTTGTAAATGCTTTAATCATAAATAACTAAATATTAAAAATGTTAATATGCATAGCTAAACTTATTTTTAAAGCATATATGTGTTTTCGTTTTCTCTAATATACGTTTCTAGTAAAAAATATGTGATATATGAGATTATGATTATATATATAAATAAAAGAAAATTGAGAGGTAAGGTCACATGCACATATGCTAGACCCAATAACATACCAACAACACTAAAGTTAAAAGTTTATTGTCACGAGGATGCTTCAATATTCACCGTTGAAAACGATTTAAAGTTCAAAGTATATCTAACTTTAAACTCTTCTCATATATCACATATAAATCAAACTTACCTAATAATATATTCCTAGCAAAAATAATTTTAATCGACGGAACCTAACAACATATTTAGATAATTAAACTGGTTTTTCTCCCCTATATATACACGGATAAATTAAAATAATAAATAAATAAATTATAAGAATTGATGTGGGGAATAGTTACATCAAATATGATGCAAAATGGAATGGTGAATATTGTTGCACCAAAGTTTGCACCATTTTGGTGCCTTGGTTGGAAATGGTTTAAACCAAAATTTGCACCATTTTGATATTTTGGTGCAAACATTGGAGACGGCCTTAATTATTACCAATCTTGAAATTTGAATGATTTAAACAAAGATGTAAAAATTTTATGATGTATTAGATAATAAAACAATGTTTATTTTTTGTCACAATACTGAGTTTCTTAGTTAATTGAATGCAAGTGATGGCCAGATCAGCTGGCTTGATGTACCTTGGGTTTTTCCATAGGTGGGGGGTTCGAAACCCGCTAAGTGCGTAAAGTTTCGACCCTCTGTTAAACACTCCTCCGTGGCTTGGGATTCGTTCCGGCGGGTGATAGGGGGCCTGTGGGTTTTTCCCTTTGAAAGCCGATCGGCGGGACCCGGTTTAGACAACCGACTCGATCGGAGTTACCCATACTGACGGGTGGCTGTGTGCCAACGTCTTCCTAGATGTTCACCTTTAAAAAAAAAAAAAAAAAAAAAAGTTAATTGAATAAAATTGGTAATGAATGAGACTTTTCTTGTTTATTACTTGAAAATGACTAATTTTTAACTTAAACTTACGAGGCTTAAGTGCTTAACTGGATATGCTTATGACCGTTTCTTAAGCTTTTTCTTAGAAATCTTGTGAGGAAATCATGTCGCCGGACCACTAGAGCATATTGGAAGTGGTTGCTTAGTTAATTTGATAATTTCATTATAAAAAAAAGGCATAATTGAAATGTAAAGATTCTTTTTTCTTGTTAATTGATTAATTAATTATTCGTAAGTAAGTAGTTAAACAAGAATGGCTTTTTCTGTAAACTCGTATGATAGTTGTAATAATTTTCTTTCAAAAGTAAGACTGACGAGAACATATCATTGGGCCCAAAAGAGAATAAATCCATTATAGGGCCATTTGACTATTCCACTTTGGATAACCCATGCATTCAAACCTTGTATATCTTGCAATAAACTTTGTACAATCATTGCTCGAAGCTTAAGGTTAAAAAAGGTAGCATAACTCAAGATCCAAAATACTAGAACCCAAAATATCACCTCAATTCAAGTGATATTATTATGCACAGCACAAAAACTGAAATATAAAAAAGGATAATGTACTTTGTTGGAATTAATGTCTAAAATGTAGTTACCAAATTGACCTTATATTTATAATCTTGTCAACCCCAATATATTCTGACAAGAAGGTGCCAAAATCACAACTTTAGAGGCCTTATAATATAAGTATTAGTTTATACAAACACATTCCACATAATCTAGCATCTATAATTAAGATATTTTTTTATTAGAACTTTAAATTAAGCTTTATGTAAACTTAAGTCTATTTAAAAACCACACTCAAGATGGTTGAATAGTCGGATTTCTTGATGTCTTTACAAGAGTTCAATCTCGAACCTTTTTAGATAAGAGTTTAAAAATTGTCACCAAGATACCTGAACGGACTCTATATATCTAAGTCAAAGACTCGTTTACCTCAAATAACATGAAAGAAACCATGTTTGTTTAACCGTTAGAAGTCTTTTTAAACTGAGGTAACTTACTTAGTAATAAAATAAGTCATGTGTATATTGTAGAAGGTTGAAGAAAAAGCAGGGCAGATATCTTCGAAAGTAGAGTGAATCCAAAAGCAGGGCAGATATGAGCAGCTAGCTGCATAGGGTAACAGCAGTGACCTGTAGTGTTTCACATGATTTGCCCATTAAAAAAGGGTATCATGGACCTTCCAACATAAAGTTAAAAAGAAACAAGCAAATTACAGGGTAATATATTATTTCTCCATGTTCAAATGCTCATACATTATTTTATTTTTTTAATGGTATATACAAACATTTGATTTTACTACCACATCCATGTTCATAACTAAAACAAAACAGCTAAATATCGAACTAAAAACGCTACAAATTTACTATATGTAGCTAGTCAAATTATTTTTATTTCCTTCTATTTCTTTATGTTTTTGAGCTGGACTATATATGAAACATGTCTAGTTTGTTTGTAAAACTAATTTTAAATGTAACATTTTTCTTCGGCAAAAAATTTAAAAACCTACCATTAATTAAAAAGTACAAACGTCGATTAGACTATTTGGTAAAAGCTCATGACTCTTTGAAAGAAGCCAAGGGTCATGAATTTAGGATTATTTGAAGTTGTTTAGGAATAGAAGTAGAATTTCCGTCTAAAAAAAATTTAAAAAACTAAAAAAACATTGTTATTACTGTATTTAATATTGTTGTCGGAAGGAGTAAATTTGGGTGTAAAGGTGACAGTCCTTGAATCCCTTCCCACTTCTTTCCCCAACAACACACACACACACACATAGGTCTCTCTCTCACACTGGCTAGCAAGCATTGAGTCTGAGTTAAAAACCAGACCAAGATTTGTATCGAGTAGTAGCAAAATTAATACTACTGCTCTTTCTAAGAATAACCACCCCCATGTCAAAAAACTTCAAGATTTCATGATTTTTCACCTTTTGAGATTAAATAAATTATTTAGTAAATGAAAATGAAATGAGAAGAAGGCATTTTTACAAACAGTCCATCAAGATTTTCTTTTAGAAGATGAGGAAACATGGCTGGCAACTTCCTTACCATCCTCTTCAGGTGTTGCATTATTTCTTTCATGTCATTTTTCATATTTATTACTTGTTTTTATGAAATTTTTTAACTTTTGGGTGCTTGCTTTCACAAACTATATATGTTTTCATCCTTATCTTCATATATATATATATATGTCATTGTTGAATACTTTTGGGTTTAGTGTTTGATTTTGACTACTTATTTCCATCCAGTTCTTTTTAAGGGTTTTCCAAGATTTAATTTGCATTTGGAAATTGGTTTTCAAAATTCACAAACAATGTGATTATATATTTAACACCATGTCATTGCTACAATTTTTATACGAGTTTTACAACTTTTGGCTTTTGGTTGTTTGATTTCATAACATATTTTCATGTAGTATCCATCTCTTTAATGGATTTTGTAGGTTTATGAATCTGGGTGTTTGACTAGACAACAAATTGTTCACTTTTTATTCATGTGATTGTAAAAAAAAAAAAAGAAAGAAAAAGACCCCTTATATAGGGCTTTAAAAAAAAGTTAGGTTATGGGTATTGTATACAACAATGTCATTGGTGAATACTTGAGTTTTGGGGTGTTTAATATCATTGTAAATGTAAATTTGTAGGTGGTGGCAGTTTCTGTGTTTTTGGCATTGGGATTTGCTTTCTATGTGTTCTTTGCACCTTTTGTTGGGAAAAAGATGCATCAATATATTGTGATGGGAATCTACACTCCTGTTGTAAGCTCTCTTTACTTCTATTTCTTATTACTTTCATGACTATCTTCAACAACTTTCAGGATTGAAAATCCAGAAATATATCTCCTTTTTTCATGTTTGAAATGACTAGAAATGATCGTTTGGACCATTTGTTCCTGCCTTTCATCGCAAAATATCCATAATTGATGCAAAGGAAGGCGATAATGTAATAGTAGTAGGAAATAACAAATTTCACAAAAAAAAAAAACACGTCATGGTTCACATAATCACATTTCACCCTACGAGTGCGCATTCTTTCGGAGTGCAAGTGGTGTTGTCCACAAACAGAGACGAAGGAAAATATGATCATTTCTAACAAGATGTGATTCCAAAATTCTAGTTAAAATATAAACAGGACAGGGATTGAGTTCAAAATAAAAAGAAAAACTACAACAAAAACATTGCAAGGTTCATGACCTAGCTTTGTATTACATTCTTAATAAAACTCGAGTTGTCATATTATCTTACCAGATTATTTGTGCATTCGGCCTGTATATTTGGTGTGCTGCTGCTGATCCAGCAGACACAGGAGTTTTCAAGTCTAGAAAGTATTGTAAAACCACATGCAACAAAACAGATGTTAAAAAGGAAGGATCGAAACTTGGTGGCGAATCGATGCCATCAACACAAGATCCAACTGCTGCAAATCTTATAGCGAAATCTCCAAGTAATGAAAGAATGAGTGCAGATTCAAAAACTGGAACAAACTCAACATCACCGTCTTGTATTATGGCTATTTTGGCTCTGATTCCTTGCGCTCTCATATGCCATTGTTCCAGTCCAGACGAAGGGTCTTCAGAGCTCCAAACAAGTGAGGATGGCATGTTCTACTGCAGTCTATGTGAAGTTGAGGTGTGTTTTCCTGTAACTCCATTCCTGAAAAGACTCTTTGACTTTTAAGGTCAACAAAACCAGTTATCGAGCTTCAAACTTTGAAATGATCCCTTTGAAATTTTGAAATGTATTGTACAAGTACATCAAACTCTGTTATCCTACTTCGATATAAACAAGCTGATGTAAAAACCATACATAATCCATATAATTTATAATTTCAGAAGTTAGAAACTTGACACAATTTGTTATGGTGGTTGGGTTTCTTGTAGGTTTACAAGTATAGCAAGCACTGCAGAGTCTGTGACAAATGTGTTGATCAATTTGATCATCATTGCAGGGTATGATTACTTCCCCTACCTTTTGGTTACCGACGACAATCTAATGCCTTAATTTTCTTGTAGTGGCTGAATAATTGTATAGGCAAGAGGAACTATAAAAAGTTCTTCGCCCTTATGGTCTCTGCTCTTCTCCTGGTAAGGTCAAAGCTATGTTATTTAGTTCTATAGATTTTTAATAAAAAATTTCCAACGTCTAACACGAGTTTCTTGACTTTGACTTTGAGATGTGAAGCTTATACATCAATGGTCAACCGGGATTGTTGTATTGATACGCTTGATTGCTGAGCACAAACAATTCACAGCAGATATATCTTCCAAGTTAGGAAGCAGTTTCACATTAGCACCTTACGTCACAGTCGTGGTTGGTACTCTAAATCTCCGACTGTAAAGTTCAACGAATTTCTGTTATAATTCAAACTAGATAACTTTAGAGGTCTAACAAAATACTATAAATCAAACAGGTAGTGTGCACGATTCTGGCCATGGTTGCAACTCTGCCACTGGTTCAGCTCTTCTTCTTCCACATTCTTCTCATAAAGAAAGTAAGCTTAATATCTGCCATTTATGTTATCTTGTAGCCTGTCTATTGTTGGAACCATTTGACCTTTTATATTGCGTTGACCATTTCCGGTTACAGGGAATTAGCACATATGATTATATCATAGCGTTAAGGGAGCAGGAGCATCAAGCATTTGGGGGGCCACAAAGTCCTCAAATGTCACCAGCTAGCTCGCTCACAGGTTTCAGCAGTGTTAGCTCCTTCAACAATACTTTTCGTCAAGGAGCTTGGTGCACTCCTCCACGGATGTTTGTTGAAGATCAGGTAAACTTCTTTATCCTATCTTGGGCAAATTGCATAAAATGCAGCCAATTTTGCTCAAACTTGTATTTCTGGTGAATAACTTATTTCTGTCATACAAGAACCCACCAAACTCGCAAATTCTATGATTTAACACGACATTCAACCTTAAAAAGTAATCATTATGTAAGCACCACCATGTGTTGAAAAAGATAGTGTGGTCTTTTGTGAAAGTTTTATCAAATATTTTGAGAGTTTGTTGAAAGGTTTTCTTTGGTGAGGAAAAGGATAGTTATCTGAATTAAAAAATTAACCAAAATCGTTGATCATTTTTTTTATGCACCAAAACCCTCTTTATCTGTTTGTAGCATCCAAAATTACGACTACAGAAAGGGGTGCCTACCCTTTGCAAACCGGCCACCTAATACTCATTTCACTGAATTAACTTGTGCTTGACAATAACTGGATGTTTTTACAGTATGATGTAGTTCCACCAGAGACCAGCTCAGTTAGCTCACTAGGGAAAAAGACTGATCCTACCAAGAAAAAGAACCCAACAGCTGTTAAGATCAGCCCCTGGGCCTTGGCTCGTTTAAATGCAGATGAGGTCTCAAAAGCCGCTGCAGAGGCACGAAAGAAGTCCAAGATTCTGCAGCCCGTGCTAAGAAAAGAAGCTGGACAAAGAGGTTCTCGTGGGATCGAAAAAGATAGAAGTTTTGGTAGAAGTGACCGTTGGATGCCCTCAAATCTCAGCAATAATCAAAGGCTAGGAAGCAATCGGATCCGTATTCCAGATATAAAAAATATTAGCAACACCAGGAATGATAGTGTGACAGACGGGAGTTTGTCAAGTTTGGTGCCTTTGCAGCTTGAAGCTCGTTGTGCATTCAGAACCATGGGTTCATCTCCAGATAGTAGCTTGGACTCCCCTGATGTTAACCCATTCATGGTTTCTTCAGGAGCAGATGAGAGTGGGATCCATACGGATATTCCCGTCTCTGGTGGACTTGAGAAGCAGGGAATCATATCACTGACGGGATCAATGAGTGATGGATATGATGCCTCTGGTGGGGAAGATAGTGATAGGGTCCCGTCACGGTTGGTGCAAAGGTCTGGACACTCAAGTGCACGACTATTTGATGCTGATCAGGATGACAGGATAGCTAGATTGAATATGCCTTCATCCTCAAGATTTAGCTACTCAAATGAAAGAAAGATTTGAATCAATTTTTTATATCTTTTAGCTTTAGTCTCTCTCTCTCTCTAATTTTTTTTTGGGGGGGGATTATGTATGATTGTATTCCTCTTCTACACGGGTAGTATGTTCTCGGGATTTCCCCATTTCATTTCTTAGCGTGACTTGTCTAAAGGAAAAGTCTAGATTCCCGAACCCATGTTTTTGTAAGTTGCATTAACTGAATGGTGCAAAGCTTGTAAAGAACAGGTGATTTGAAACCATTTGTCTCAAAAGGCATGAAAATGCGCAGCCTATTGGATTATACTAGAAATACAGCTGCAAATATAGTCTGTCACATGCATACATCATCTATGGTCCATTAAATATAGTCTCAAGCTTCGATAGGCATTCAACAGGATGACTTGAATTTACATTAAACCAAGTGAAAATAAACAAGGCCCAAGAGTTGTTGCACTAGAACCATGGATGTCCAATACCTTGTATTTGTAGTTATGGTTTATTCGATCATCAAGTCGATATTGATCCCCTAAAAAAAGCAAAAATTGAGCAAATGGCTGGATATTATGGTGCAGCTCTTTGGGCATGTGTATTTCTGACTTTTTGAGCATTTCTAAGTAACGCACCAATCCTAAAACATTGAAAAGCAGAGTTCTTTCTATCAGAGACACTGTGTTGGAGTATTTAGAGTATTCCCTTTGATGATACTTGATCCATTATGAATGTTAGATACAAGTTAATAACTAGATACCAAAACAACCAACGCAGTGTCTCAGGAAACCAAAACACAATCCATGAACATTTATGTGTGCAAGCTTCTACACCATAAATAGCGAAACAATACAAAATTCAGTCGGGGCAGACGAAAATTTTCATCTTTACAGTAGGAATTCTAATATACGAGTTATATGCCTATAGATATTTTAAACATATAATCAACTCCGGCCCGGGGTATCAGATTTTAAAGATCTTATATCCCTATGAATAAGACTTGCAAACTTCATAACCAAAAAAACGAAATGCAAATAACAACACAACAGAGAGACAGTAATTCACACTACTTGATAGAAAAAAAACAACACCACATAAACAGATAAAAGCTAGAAAAGCAACAATCTAAAGAAACACGGATATAATTCTCGAAAGAAAAGTTGTATTTCATATCCAACATTCAAATGTACTTTACACAAACCGTTATTCCAGATATCATCAACAACAATATTTACAAACAACCAACTACTGACCTCGATCCCTAAGCTGGAAAAACAGTAACAACATGAGGAACCTTGTCATCATCAAAAGGCAAACTAACATACTCTCTAGCAAACTCCTGCGCAATCTCAATCGCCAATTCACCATGTAACGCCTTACAATACATATACAAAACCGTATTCGCAGACATACTATGAAGCAAAAACAAAGTCAACATACTCGTCCCAATAACCAGCTGCAACACAAACGGCCAACTTCTCCATCCATCAACATCATCAAAATGCAACACGTCGTTGGAATTCATCCAAATCCAAACCGCAACCAAACCCCCAAACAACAAAATCAACGACAACGAAATGCTTCTCATCCCTTTTACTAAATACGAGCTCCGCCGTAAAGGGGCAAACCCCCATTTCGACTCCGCAACAACAATTACGAAAGCTAAAGACCAGGTCATCACAAAATAGAGTAGCAACAAAGCTAAAGCAGTCACTAACAAAGCGAAAACTACGGTAAAGTAAAGCGAACCGTAGTCGATAACAAACCCTAGGTTTTCGGATAACTTAACAAAGACAGTAATAAAAAGGCCAAAAGATAAAACAATTAAAAATAAAATAAGCTGAGCGGAAATTACAGTGGAAAGTAAAGGGAAAAAGGTAAAAAACAATGATTTAAGAGCGGGGAAAAACTTAACAGGTCTACCGTAAAAGCCGTGGAAGGTACTGTAGGTGATAGTGGCTGTAGCGGAAATAAGGGAGATATAGATATAGAGAATGTATGTGTATATGTATATGTGGATGTGAGGGTGATTTGGTGGGGGATTGTTAACGGGGGCGATGATGAATTGGGTTGAAACGACGTCGTTTTGTGGGGGATAGAGGGTGGGGAAAATGATGAGAGAGAAAGAGAGGGGGAGTAAGAAGATGAGAGATAAAGCGAGGAAGTGACGGGAGTGTGAGTTGATTATTTTTTTGGATTCTGATAACACGCCGATCAGGTTTAGGGTGTGAGCTGGTGTTGGTGTTGATGACATGGTGGTGTGGTGGTGGCGTGACGACGGGGGGATGAGAGATTTTTTTCTTTTTTTGAGAGTGGATGAATTATTGGGTGATTGATTATTTGATTTTGGGGAATGAATGATAGGTATACATACTACTTGTTTCATTGTTTGTGACGTGTGTGGGTGGTGTCTACGTGGAGTGATATTTTTTTGTCACAGAGATAAAATAAAAAAATAGAGCGCCGCTGCCGGGGATCGAACCCGGGTCACCCGCGTGTCAGGCGGGAATACTTACCACTATACTACAA
>JAOEHQ010046471.1:0-11515 GCA_025447715.1 Asclepias incarnata
AGGTCGTTTGTTATAATGTGTGATTTGTTTACGAATATGGTTCACACCTTCGATTCCGCATTTTGGGGGTGTGACATGGAGGATGATTATCTTGAGGACTTGAGGAAAAGTTCAAACTTAAAGGGGGAGGATGATATGAAATTGACTCTAACCAGCCTAGCTTGAACTCATCTCAGACCGAGTCAGCTTAGACTCAGCTCAGGCCATGATGATGTTTCCCTCTATGGCACACTTTGAGAAGATGATTGGTGATCTTATCTGCCTCCTAGGAATCACCTTACTTAAATGGGAAGGTTGAAATGTGGGGCATGTTTGAAGATCAGCTTGCTAGTTCAACCGATCTAGGTCAGCCTGGAATAAAAGTCAGTTTTAAACACCCATTCTGGGTTAGCTTGGAGCAGGGTCAGCTTGGAACAGACTCAACTTGGGATTTTCAAACACTTATCTACTTTGATTCCTTCAATAACCAGGTCAAGTCATGTGATTAGCACGTGTGTGTGGTTGTTCTAGATGGTTCTAAGTAAGGATAAGGATTTAGATAGAGGCTCTTGTCTTATTTGGTAGCACCTGATCGTGGAGGCGAGTGAAGACACAATGGAGACAGGAGAGAGGACAACCACTACCCTATGTTGCAGTTTTTGTTCTTTAATTCTATTGGCTGATTTGTAACAACATTGTACTAGTTGTTTAGTCTAGAATATTCTTTAAGATGCCATATCCTCCTATAAATAGAGATGGTTTCCATTTGTAATGGGGAGAGTCGATATTGATTAATGAAAGTTTAATAGAGCTGATTATAATCATTGAAATATCTTCTTTACCTTTATGGATTGTTGATCTTGGTAGTTTGAAGTGGTCTCTTTATTTATAATCTTGGAGGCTTTGCCTTTATAGATTATAGTGGTGAGATCCCAAATCTTCATTACTTTTATTTGTATTTGTGGTGGCTTGACCTTTATCAAATATAGTGGTGGTTTTGGAGTGTTTCTGTTATTTGATTCTGGTGGTTAAGTCCTTTATGAGTCAAGTAGTAGATTATTTATCTATCCTTGTTACTTTTATCTTTCTGTTCTTGTTATCAGTTTGATTGTTGTGTTGTTTGGTTGCTGTGCTATTGTTCTTATTGCCAGCTTGGGTGTCCTTTTGTACTAAATTCCAGAAAATCTTCACAAAAACATTTAGTTGCTTTTCCATTGTGCTTGTTTGTTGTGGGTGGACTCAGTTTCATGAGTTTCCCCTGAAATTCACATCAACAGCATGGGCGGAGAAGATAGGGAACTTCAAAGTTTCTTCTTGACAGGTTTTCGTGGGTGGGCAATTGGTCCATAAGCACCCTCCAGACATGTATGTTGACGTTCCTAGGGGCTAGAGCATTCCATCTAGTAGCATATGAATCAGAAGGAAGAGTAGCATCGTAAATAGCTAACCTTATAGCCATAACTAAGTAAACCGATGACCCATTGAAATCCCAATGCCATGAATCCTCATCAACATAATGCGAATGACTTTCTATCAAATTACTAAGCGCCTCCAACTCATACTCTTCATCCCTAGCTCGGACTTGTCTTCTCCACATAAGTGTAAACCCATCAGGTGTGCATCGATTACCAGTCAAGCTATTTCAGTCCACCTCTAATCTGAATAATCTCAGAATTTTTTTTGCCAATGTCGAGTTATCAATAATCCATATGTCATTCCATGGAGACATTGAATTTCCATTCCCTATTGTTTTTGTGAATACGTTGGTAAGAATCGTTCCTTTACTATCAAGCTCATTCACGAACCGGCCAATTCCATACCAAATACCTGCTTTGAAAGTAGCAAAAGTAGCAGTAAGGTCCATGGATTATGAATTGTGGAGGTTCTTTAAATCAATGACCCATAGTGTTCAGGATATGTCCATACTACAAATAAATATATGTCACACACATATACATCCAGACATCATTAACTACAATATATATATATATATATATATATATATATTATCAAGAATTAAAAGGGAGTGTACTTCAATTAATTGAACTTGTCTTGACAAATATTTATTCCAACTCTTCAAATAGTTAATTTATTTAAGTCCATTAATCATTAGTCCAAGTTTTTTAATTTAAGCCTTATGTATATAGTTAATTATACTAGTTAAATAATGATTTACCTAATGACATTTCACCTAATATAATAATAATAATAATAACTAGCAATGGACGGCGTTGGTTCAACCCCGTGCGATGTCGTGGGTTCCGTTTTCATATTTAAAGGCAATATCACGATCACAACATCATGTTTATGTTTACTTAAAAAAAAATCATAAAAGGAAAAAATGTTTAAAAGGAAAACAAAAAAAAAACAACAAAAAGAAAAAACTTTTATTTATGCGTATGGACGTAGGGCTAGGTAGTTCTTGTCGCGCGATCCGTTTTCATTTTTAAGGAAAATACCACAGAGAAACAACATATTATGAATAAAAATCAAAAAAGCAAACGAAAAATATCAAAAAAAATATTGCGAGAAAGATGTATGTAAAATAAAATGGTTAAAAAAGATAGTTGGGAAAAAATATTATAGATTAAAAGTTGAAAAAAAAAACAAACAAAAGTGGAAGAAAAATCAAATGCATAAAAAAAAAATATTACTAAAGTAATATAAAATTAAACAAAAGGTTAAAAAAAAATAAAACCTAAACCCCCAAGAAGTACAACAAAAAGTTAAAAAGATAAATTAAAATAAAAACATGTTAAATAAATTAGTTACTATGTAAAAAAAATAAAAAAAAATAAAAAAAAATAAAATAAAAACAGAAGGGGGAAACTATATATACATAAGTTGAATAAAAAATAATATAAAATAAAATAAAGGTTAAAAAAAAAAAGATCTAAACCAATAAGTACAAAAATACTATATAAAAACAAAAGGGAAAAACTAAGTATTAAAAAATTAAATAAAATATAGAACATGAGGGTTATATATGTAATTTTTAAGGAGCCAAAATGTAACTCTTAATTCAAAACTATTTTTAGTTAAAAAAAAAAATATTATTTTATTTGTTTTGGGTAAAAAGGATTACCCTGGTTAACTTTATTAAAACCACAATTAAAACAGGCGCTTAACTGAATGTCAAGACGACTTACAACCCATGCACCAAGTGCAACATCCACAAGAAGTGACACACCACTTCCAACGTACAAGCAAAAACAAAGCAACCTATTACATAAATCTAAGAAATTACATGAAATCTAAGTAGTACAGTGAAGTAATATTAAAACCGGTAGATCCCATGAAATCAGAAAATACTCAATACGCCTTCATTATAGAACTTTGTCCAAGGTCAAGAGACCAAACGGCAAAAGGTAGATATCTCGGCATACAACAAAAGTTAAACTCTCAAAACAGTTCTTTATTGAATTACTTCAAATATATATTGTTCTACTATAAAAGGGACTGTTACTATAAAATAATATATATTTGAAGTAATTCAATAAAGAACTAGGACAATGACAAAAGGTTACTTTTGCTGAAGGTTAATGATTTAAACCGGAATTAAGCTGCCATTTGATAATGATATGTCTGCACACATACCCATATGCATACACTTGCGTGCTTACCGATTATGGTGTTTTGTTGTTTATATCAGGGGGATGACCTGCATGTAAGCTGCTATTACATTGATCCCAATCTCAATGCGTATGCAATATCCTCTGCCCAGGTTTGTATCCCCATGCTTTATTTTGATCTATCTATGTGGCTGTTATCTTTCGCAAACATGATTGTTACTTGTTGGTAAATGATATCAATAAGAACCAACTTAAAGTTGTCTGAAAGCCCCTAATGACAAAATAAGGGACTCTAGTGGACCTGAACAAATAACATCTTTAACTTTGAAGTATCCTAATTACATTTGCAGGTTTATTCAAATACTCCTGCCGATTTTGATTTTAAACTTGAAAGGTAACATCAATGAGAATTTTATTTTATGTATAGAAGTAGCGTTTTTGACCCATTATCGTATGAATGGGTCAATTTGGGTTATGAGTTATTTCTAATGGGTCAACAGGGTAAAAGACTTATTATATGAAAAGTAAGAAGTCATGAGAGGAAACGGGGTCAAACAGGGTGAAACTATTCGAAAGTTTATTTATAATGCATTAAACCTCCTATACCATTTATCGTTATTATTGAAGTTATGTAGCTTTTGCAATCATTTTCGACACACTCTATCTGTACAACAAAAAGGTTAAAATTTTGGACAAAAACTGTTTTGTGTCTATTCAACATGATCTGTCCTTAAAGTTAGAAATTCTTAACCTGACTGACCTGACCTGACCATTATTCTATCTGTATTTTCCAGTTTTTTTCCTGTTGGTTCTTTTGAACAGAAACTTTTATTACTTCTTTTGCCAGCCTAGCACAAGGTTTCAAGACTTTGACGGAGTTTGCAGAACACCTAGCTGCATCTGTGGACATAGTTTTCCCTGTCATACATGGTCGTTTTGGTGAAGATGGTGACATTCAGGTTAAACCGGCTGCTAATACATATGTTATATATTATTATAAAATATAAAAAACTTTTTGTAGTAATAATAGATAGATATGAAGCTTTTGCTTATCGTTCACTCTTCAGGAGCTTCTTGAAAAATCAAATGTTCCATTTGTTGGCACAAGATCGAAGGAATGTCGTACAGCATTTGACAAGGTAAAGTTACTTGCTCTTTCATGTTCTTTTGCTTTGATCTATTATCTTGCACTACCCAAATAACTCGTATCTGGATCTGTTTTTCTTGTTGATTGGTCCTCAACTGGTCATTTTCATTTTATTGACTTTGACAGTATGATGCCTCCTTGGAACTTAAGAGACAGGGATTTATAACAGTGCCCAACTATGTACTACAGGTACTTTCCTTGAGTAAAACTTAATCTGTTAGGTTTCTTATTTATGAATTCCAGTTTAATCTTCAGTTGTATTTTTCTTTTTGGCTTGTGTAGTAACATCAGTCATATATCTGCAATTTGCATTATATCAGCAATAAATTGCCACAAAAGAAATAGTTAATTTGACTTGTCCTAATGCATTAAAGTGAAGAAAATCGTCAATCATTTTATTCATAACTTTATTTGGAACACTAATAAAACTTCAATTTTGTGGACTGAAAGTGTTTCAGGTAAATCCAGCATAACACATCCCTGTCTTAGCTGACCCGTACAAAAGTTGCCTGTTTTGAACTGTTATCGATATATAAGTATTTCTTTCTGCAGTTTAGTTGATCGGAATCCTGATAAATATATTTTGTTCGCATGCACTACGTTCTATGTTTTCACCTAGATAGTAGCAAATCATCTTCAAATACACTTACGCTGCCTACAGTTTCTATGCTGATTCTTTAGAAGTTTTGTATCAGGGAAGCGAATTGGATGAGTCTCATCTATCAAAATGGTTTTTTGACAATCAGCTAGATGCTAACTCAGGGAAAGTTGTGGTAATTATTATTGCCGAGTTATAAACAATGTGAACATCTTGATGCTGTTACATACTCGAATTTGACTCGCTTGGGTTCAGGTGAAACCAACAAGAGCAGGATCAAGTATTGGAGTTACAGTTGCCTATGGTGTTTCTGATTCCCTAAACAAAGTTAGAGAAATTATTTCCGAGGTACTTTTCATCCTTTTCAGTTTTACTATATTTGACTATAGTTTCTTTGTTCCTCAATTTTATTTTTATTTCTCTTTGATCTATTGAATTTGCGATAATAATAATTATTAATAATAATGATAACTAATGAAATAATAATAACAGGGGTTATTCATTGAACTGGGTTTCAAACTCAAATCGTCTAGTTTATGTTGAACTAGGCAAGCTAATCTTTTTCTGTCTCAGCTACATGTTAATGTATTTCATATTCTATTTGGCAGGGGATCGATGATAAGGTTATCATTGAAATTTTTCTTGAAGGAGGTAGAGAGTTTACAGCAATTGTTCTTGATGTTGGTTCTGATTTCGACTGCCAACCAGTCGTATTCCTTCCTACAGAGGTGACTAACATCAAGAAGCCTTATGTTTTAGATGTTATTCTTTTATTTGTTTCTCTTCATTTTCTAATTTTCTGTGTCTTATTGTATCATTTTCTTAAATCAGCTAATCACATATTTTGTTCTATTACGTATAAATGGGACCCACATAAACAGAACATCATGGCCAAATAGGACGTCATGTTTATGGTAACTTATTCTTTGAATCATCCATCAGGTTGAACTTCAGTCTAGTGATAGTGCTGACATAAGTGAGAAAGATGCAATATTTAACTATCGCCGGAAGTATCTTCCCACGCAGCAGGTAATACAAGCAGATTTGACCTACATCTTGAGATATTTATCTACAATTGTCATTTCATCAGCTTTATTAATTTTCAAAAAACTATGCTTTAACCGAAGTACACGCTTTTCAGGTTGTTTATCACACCCCACCTCGTTTTCCATTAGATGTAATACATAAAATTCGTGAAGGAGCATCTATATTATTCAAAAGGCTTGGTCTACGGGATTTTGCAAGGATTGATGGTTGGTTTTTACCGCATTCTGCTAGATTGTCATCATCAGAAGCAAATGATTTTGGGAAGACTGAATCAGGAATCGTTATATTTACTGACATCAACTTGGTAAAGAGATAACAGTTTTTATTCTTTTGTAAGTATAGGTGGGAAATAGGTGGGTTGGTTGACTGTTCAAAATGAGTAATTTTTTTCATGGGTCCAGTCCAGGAAGGTTGACCCGAAATACTTGTTCTCCCAAATTAACATGTTCTATAAATAAATTTACAAGAATTATATTATTTCGATTATAATATTATGTTTGGAATACAATGATTAGGAGGTTTTTTACATTAAAAGTGCACTTTAGGTAACTTTCACCTATGTTACTTGTTTCTTTCTAAGTTAATATTATCTTATTTTACCTGTATGACCCATTAAAGGTACACATACCCATATTCAACCCCATCATAAGTAAATGTATCAAAAATCTCTACTCTATGTATTATTACACTATATATAACTAGTGTACTTGCGCTTAACATCAGTATACAATTGTCTTGATTAGATTAGCGGAATGGAGCAAACAAGTTTCCTATTTCAGCAAGCTTCAAAGGTATCTTGTTGCAGACTATGAGATCATAAGTTGTTGACATGCTGCACTGAATTACTATTGTATTCGGCTTTTAACTTCATGGGACTCATGGAACACTCGTATATTTTGACACTACGTGTACTTTTGTCTATTTGTCATTATCTAAAACAGCCTTCAATAAATGTGTGTTTGGACTCAAATGGCCAAATCGGTACGACTATAATAGACATAAATTTAGCTTAACCTGAGAACTTTCAGTAAAACAACACGTTGCAGTTGTAATAAGATGTGCAGGCATGGAAATTCTTACAGTATTAACATGACAAAGGGATGTTTTTGTCCCCAGCTTTATTTATAAACTACTGTTTGTTTTAGGCGGAAAGACCTCTTCCTTTTAAGTAACTGTATTCTGATTTTAAATATTACAAGAACTTTTCTTTCCTATGCTTATATGCAACAAATATGCTGTTTTAGGTTGGCTTCTCTCACTCGAATATCCTGAGAACTATTATTCAGCGTGCTTGCTTGCGGTTCCCCAGCCTTGCTTCAAATATATGTGAATCAAAGCCGTCATCTACAAGATCAAAGAAGTCTGAACATGAAGGGTCTCGCAAAGTATTTGTCATATTTGGTGGAGACACGTCCGAACGCCAAGTATCTCTTATGAGTGGAACTAATGTTTGGCTAAATCTTCAAGTAGCCGGTGATGTGAGCTTTCTTCTTTGAAAATATTTATAATATCAGAGGTGGGATATTGTACACGTTAGGCGGGTTGGGTAATGGGTAACTCATGGTATAGGTTGGATCTGGTTGGATTAGCCAAAAACTCTTTAGCCTGAAATTTTTTAAGTTTTTTGTATGTAATTTCTGTGCCACATAGAATGACAGAAGTTATATTTTTCCATAACAATCTAATTTTGTGAATATGATAAGTAGGAAGATGTATACTTTGGGCTGCTTTTGTCTGACCCAGTTGACCCGTTTCTTTGTCAACTAATTTATCTTTGTTTTACCTGTTAGAGAGAAGGCATAACCTGCCGACCCATTTATAAGTAATTGGGTCGATAAGCAGGCTTGAGTTGTGTTTTTATGGCCTTGGGGCTAACGTATAAGTGATCATTTATATTGAAACTTAAAACTCGTCGAAGTACAATACAAGTACAGGAGGGTTATCTAGATAAAGATATATTAAAAGGGTATCAGTTACAGCTTAGGCATCCGTTTAGGTATCAATCATGAAAAGTTATCACTCTTGATTATCATAATGCAATCATTTTGATTGGTTACAGCTTGACGTAACTCCTTGTTTACTTGCTCCCGGAGAAGATGATTCATCTGATCAAAAAGATGTCAGCTTGAGGACAGTTTGGTCATTACCGTAAGTCGAGTCTAATCTTTGTATATTCCTTTGTCTTGTAAATACAATTAAATACATTATAAGTTAGTCCATTTTTGTAAATTTGTTAAACTATGACTTGTTACCACTATGTAAATTATTTCTAAGTATCTAGATTGGAATTCATCATGGGACGTCAAAAAGTATTAAGTTGTGATACATATGATTAGCAACATGAGCTATTATGCATGAAATTTCATATCAAAACAATTTTATATTTTCTTAGGAGGATTTTGATTAGCTAAAAAGGTGAGTATTTGAACACATCTATCAAGCTAAAGAGGATTACATTACCTCAAAAGTATGTGACTATTGACTATTCCCGCGAAAGCTGTAAAAAGCCGTTTGGTAAATGTAACTTATAGTTGGTAAATGTGACATTAAGTAATCAGAATTAGATAATCAACGGAGGAAGAAAAGGCTACAGGCGACAGTGTTTCATGTGCTTCTGAAGGTGTAATAGTTGATAATTGTTAGAGTTTTTGGCATATCTGATTGTCCAAGTAACGAATAACTAAAGGTGATCTTTTTATATTATGAACATAAAAATTTGAGTTTCCCTTGTGCTAAGAAGTCCTTTATGCTTGCATACTACGGAAGAAGAATTAAGGACATTCTATTGACTTTAATATCATTTATTGTTCGTCATTTTTCATTTAGTTACTCCCTGGTGCTAAGACATACGACAGAAGAAGTACTTGATGCTTGCACTGAGGCACTTGAACCGGATCGTGCTGCATTGACTTCTCACTTAAGGAAGCAAGTGATGGATGAACTAGCCAATGGTTTCAAGAACCACAGCTGGTTCACAGGTTTTGATATATCTGATGAACCACCTATGAAGTTCACACTACAGAACTGGATAAAGCTGGCCAAGGAAGTTCAAGCAACAGTTTTCATTGCAGGTTTGCAGATAATTAACCAGCTGGTCAATCTTTTTGTGATAATGTTATTGGGATGCCAAGTTTTGTCATTTATTGCAATTTTGATAGAATATTGATATCATACCTTTTAATTTAAATGCTTGGACAGTGCATGGAGGAATTGGCGAAGATGGTACACTTCAGGCTTTGCTGGAAGCTGAAGGAGTACCTTATACAGGTGGTGTTAGTTACTGATATCAAAATACATTATTTCTAAAATTTGAAGTTATTAATGTAAGTAACCGTTAATATATTGAAGGTCCTGGATTTTCGGCTTCAAAGATATGTATGGACAAAGTGGCAACATCTCTTGGTGTTAATCATGTACGGTAACTACACATGCTCCCCAGAGGGAACAAAATGGGAGGGGGTCAGGCGGGTTGGGTGATGCATCAAAATAGGCAATTTTTGGTACAGATTGGGTTGATACAAACACTTTCTGTTAAAACATGTATAAAATTCTTCTATAAACAAGTAGTGTGTTTTTTCAGCAGTCATTGTAGCACTAATTGACTTCATGTGAACAGCTTACACATCTCGGGGTTCTTACTATAAATAAGGATGTGAGGAGAAAAGAAGATCTTTTGAATACATCTGCTAGTGACATTTGGCATGAAGTGGTATCAAAGCTCCATTGTGAAACCGTATGTATCAAACCAGCAAGAGATGGATGCTCGACAGGAGTTGCAAGACTCACGTAAGTTCCCTGTCTGGAGGTGGCAATTCCGACCCATTGACTTATGAATGTGTAGATTTTGGCTATGATTTTATCCATAAGGGGTGAAATAAAAAAAAATTGGCTTAAAAGAAAAGGGTCGAAAGCTGCCCAAATGTATTTTTATTGCATAAAACTTCAAAAAATCATTTTATGTTAGATATTAGATTGTTATTTAAGTTAATTTGTAATGGTATTATTTAATAAAATTAATCAACATATAAGGGAAAATAGTGTATCCAGTCACCCAGTCCCACCTATACAAAAAGGTTGCCGGGATTTCCCAACCTGCCCATTTTGCCACTGCTACCCCTGGCTTAACATTTTTCTATGACAAAGCTTGTTGAAGTATGAGTAACTGAAGCACTACTGACTTCCAGTAAAAATACGACATTTATCCGGTTTTTGACTAATCGAAGCTTGAAAAGTTTCCAAGGAAAAGTAGATGTTTTTCAATTTCCATAGAATAGAGGGAGTAACATATATTGTCATGATTGCTAGTTATATCTTTTTTCCTGAAAATCAGATGCGCTGAGGACCTTGGTGTTTATGTAAAAGCATTGGAGGATTGTCTTCCCCGAATTCCTCCAAATAGCTTGGCAAAGGTACAGGTTGATCTTGGTTTTGAACCTTTTTTTGTTATTCGGGAAAATGTTTCAACTAGCAGTTTTTTAAGTGTTCAGTTTCATTTTTCTTATTGTGAAACTAGGTTCTTGAACTTAATGAAATGATTACAGAAGTTTCTTGTTAACTTTGGATAGGCACATGGATTAATTGAGATGCCAGTTCCTCCACCAGAGTTTTTAATCTTTGAACCTTTCATTGAAACGGATGACATCACTATAGTATCCAAATCCACAAATGAAAATGAACGTCTCTTGTGGAAAGGAAATAGTAGATGGGTCGAGATAACTGTTGGGGTCATAGGAAAACAAGGTCATATGCGCTCTCTGATGCCTAGTGTCACCGTTAAAGAAAGTGGGGACATATTATCACTTGAAGAGAAATTTCAAGGTACATGTACCTTAATATCAGTTTTATTTTTATTTACGTGCACAAACATTGCTGAGGTCAAATAATCAATTTCTATTCCAGCTACAATATATAATCATTTTTTCGACTGATCTAAGAGGCTTTTACTCTGAATTAACAAAACTTCCATGCATTTTCTGCTATACATATTTTATGTTCAAATAGTTTATTAATTTAAAAAAAAAAAAAATCAGGTTTGTCAAACACCAGAACATCTGATTAATATATTGTTACAAATTCAAACAACAAAGCATATTGAAACCCGTCTCTTTTTATCACAGTTGATTAACTGATTTTGAACATCGAATATCGTATAATCACTTCAAAACACACATC
>JAOEHQ010046472.1:0-11514 GCA_025447715.1 Asclepias incarnata
CAAGTTTTTGATTGGTCGGTTATATGATTTGAACATTTTTACAAAGTTTCTTCCTTAAATGCACAAGATATTTGTTCGTTCCTACTATGAACATTTGGTCATATTTAGTTACATTCTCAGAAACTAATCCCTTTTTTTTATATATGTGTGAGGTTTCTCGTCGATGGGTTTAAATTAGGGATCTATTAAGTGAGGGAGCTCTCTAGCGCGGAACCGGTTAAGATAACGTATGCTAGAACTCCCGATATTTACGAGTAATTCACACCTTAAAAAAAATATGTGTGTAAGAAATCAAGTTTTGACTTTTTTTTTTTTTTTTTATTTTTTTTTTATGTATTTCATAGATGTGTAAGAAACAAATTGAGTTTGTTTTATGTTTTAATATTAAGTATTTTTTATTTATGTTCATTCTTGTCATTTTATACATTTTTTTTAACGGCAAAAGATATATTATTACTATAAGAGATCGACTAGCAAGACGCTAGAGATCAAAATACAACAATCTAGAAAGCTCAATGCACAAACTAGACTCAACTTAGAACTTTTACTGCTAAGATTGCAAAAGGGTTGAAAAAAACTTATGCCAATTACAGGTAACCCGAGACATAATAAAAAACCCCATCAAACGAAGGTCGAGCCACCAGTTTTCATTTCGTGATATTTTTGTTACAACCCCAAACAAGTTTCAAGGAAAAAGGAAAACAAGAAAAACAAACAACCACAGTCAACCAAATAATGGGTTCACGTTCCAAACATCCCAAGAGACCCGAGCTTTATTGCCCCGGTTTTGTATCCATAGGAAGGAGGTGGAAATAACAGAATTGATAATCTCCAACTCACTCATAGTCTTCTCGTTATGTACCTTATTATTCCTAGCAATCCATATGAACCACCACCATATAAAAAGCAAAGCTTCAATCCTGTTACGAACAATACTAGAATAGTTCAGGTTGTCACACCAACTCAGAATTGCCTCCGGATTATCATCAGGAATAACAATCTTCATCCACGAACTTAATAAACGCCTCGTATCCCTTACTTAATTGCATTGCTGAAACATGTGCTCAATGAATTCGACCCCGTGAATTAGTGCAATGAACACACGAAACGGTAGTGATGCCAATACCTTTAGCAAATAAATTCACCATTGTTGGAAGGCAATCTCTTCTTAATCTCCATACAAACAAATTAATTTTCTTAGGAACTAATCTATTACATCTAGTAGCAACGAAGTTCCTGTTTTGGACTCGACAATGATCAAAAGCTTGGCGGATGAGAGCAACAGAAAACATGCATTAACCCCTGTAGTTCCACAGCCATTTATCCGGATTGTCACCTTCTAATGTTGAAGGTAGTCGGCGCCTCATGTCATCTAACCAAAGCATCTCACAATTTAATACGAGGGGTTGACGCCAATTCCAAACCCATGAGCTATTTTCCCATCTACTTCTCACCGAACAATCTTTATCCTTCTCAATCGCATATAGACTCGGAAATTCAGCCGCCAAAGATGTATCCCCACACCACACATGAGACCAGAATTTTGTGTTTACCCCATTACCAACCTTGCGTCTCAAACTACTAGCTAAGTCAGGAACCACCTGTTAGGATCTAAGAACACAATTAACAATTAATTCATACGAGCATGCAGCGGAAGATATATGCAATATATAAATTAACAAGGATAGAGTTTATGTACCTTTTAGCTAATAGTAACAAACTATAATAGGGTTTAAAGCAAAACCCCTCTACGATTGCACACACGACACAAGGATGTATGTATGCTAGTACTTGATCACGAACCCGCAACACTTTGAGCCTTTCTCCTTGTTGTTCGAATGCTAGAACCGAATAGAAATCCCTTGGAAGGGTTCGACCGAGAAACAAAGAGAAAAAGAGGAGAGAAAAGAGGGATTTTAATTGTTAGGGATGATCTAAAACAATGAACCCTAACCCTCTATTTATAAGGTAAAGCTAACTTGGTAACCAAGTTGGACTCATCAAAAAAGCCACGTGCTGTGTGTTCTGTGGAGCTGCATCACCAATTCGTTAGTGCCTTAAATCAACCTGGAATAGACAGTATGTTCTTTTATATTAATGACCTTAGCATCATTATGAACTTAGAGGTAGCAATTTTGACCCATTTATAAGTAAGCAAAGTCATTTGGGTTATACTATTCTTCTAATGTATTAAGTGGGTGAAGGTAAAAATATAAAGGTTACAAAGGAAACAGATTGAATGTATCGAGTGGGTCAAAGGTTACCCATACTACATTCAGAATACATAAAACCTTTTAAATCTTTCAGTTCAAAAATCAGATTATCATTTTAATCATGTAGCTTCTTTAAAATGTTTGAGGGTCTTCTCAATGCGTTCTGAGCAGTTCTATTGATTACTTGTTTAGATCTTGCCCATTTAATTGATTACTTGTTTAGATCTTGCCCATTTAACCCGTTACCCAACCTGCTTGACCTATCCATTATATCACATACTCATTAGGCTCATCCAATGTTGATTTTACATAGTATAGTAAATCACAATGCTTTTATTATGTTATAAATGAAACAAATTATTTCACAGCTTTTGTAGTGCTTTCTTCCGCAATATTTGCTGTCATTTAAACATATATTTTATTGGTTCGACTGGGCAAAGGGTTTTGGTTGAACAATGTAAGAAAATTGCTTTTGATTTTAATTTTAAAGGGTTTTAGTTGAATGATTAAGGGTGGTGGTTGCTAGTGGGATCTAAACAATGTATCAAGTGGGTCAAACCTCTGAATATGAGAAGCCACAACACTAACCTCAATTGTGATTTTTGCCAAAATTTAGAACTTTGATATAGCCCCATTTTGTGATTATCCTTATTCCATGACAGTGTGATTAGTTTGCATTAATCATCTGACTTATCTCTAACTATTGATTCCGTGTTGGCATATCAAAAAAAAAAAAAAAAGTAAATAATTAAAAGAAGACTAGAGGGAGTTCCTGTACTTCAAATGCTGTTGGTCTGAGTTCCAGCCATAGAGAAGGTCCGGGTTATTTATTTTTAATTTTTAATTTTATATTAAGATATCTCTTGTTTTTGTAGAAAGATTATACTTGAAGAGATAACGGAGTATGTCCCAGCAAGTGGGATGTTGTAAGTCGTTTAGCGGGTCAATAGAACAAAATCCAAACACTAGCGGGCCCTTCATGCAGAGCTCTTAGGGAGGCCAACCGGTAATTCAGGCTTGTCATCAACTGCTCTTCCAACCATCTAAATGCATGCCTGTGGATCATGTACGGTTCGGTAGGATTCCGTACTGAATACCATCTCTAATGTCATGTCTTATGGTCAACTCCTTTCATCAAACGTTACAAAGAAAATCCCACAACCCATCATAGAAGATGTGCATTCTAAATTAGGCGCATGGCATTCTCACAACACGCTCGGTAGTTAAGGTGGAGTGGGCTGTCAAAATGGACACAACATGTTAATGGGTATGTTGCAAAGTCAAAGTCAACAGCTGCAGAAACAATTAATTACAGTTCAGCCTTCGCGTCTTGTGAAACCGGCTCAATTGTCATCCAGTTTTCAAGCAGGAAATAGTGGTGCTTCAGTAAATCAAATGAGTTTCTGCCAATGTGGTTGAAGGCCCATTGGTAAAGTCTCTGACTTTGGGAGTATCCATCCGGGTTCGAGTCCTACTCTCCACATTTGTGGGGATGGATTATTAGGGGTTTTTCGGAAGTCCTAAGTTGCATCTAGGCATTCGTGTAGCTTAGGAGTAGGAGTTGAATAGATTTTCGTTCAAAAAAAATAAAAAAAAATCAAATGAGTTTCTTTACTAAAGATTCTGTAATTTACTGTAGCCTTGTTACGTAAATCTGATGGTTGGTTAAAAGAGATGCGAATGGAATAACGATTGGTGGCTCAGTAAATACCAAGAACACAACTCATGTGCAATCTAGTCAAGGACCTCCGAGAAATATGAAATTGTGGGTAAAGGGACTTCAATTCCAAGTCAGTTTGTTGTGTATGAAGATGAATTGTTAAATCTATTGTTATTAAGATCATATAAACTTATAATTGACTTCAACTTTGATGCTTATGATTGTAATTATAATTTGTCTTATGATTGGTGTTTGTTATTACTAGCTTGTTCATTTTTATCTTTGTACCTCTTATGTCTATTTCTTTTACCCTTTATAATTTTTTACTTTACTTTTGCATCCATATTTGTACTTCTTTGGTTGCCTAGCGACTTGCTAGCAATCGTGTGTTGTTTTTTTTTGAGTTAATTGCACAAATCATCCTTATGGTTTGCACAATTTCGTGGTTTTCCTAAGTTTTTTTTAGTGGATTTCGTCCTTAATCCAAACCTTTTTTGCACATTACATCCTTTTGACTAACACAATTAAAGAGTTAATTGCACAAATCATCCCTGTGGTTTGCTCATTTTTACGGTTTACATCCCTTTTTTTTAGTCAAAAGAATGTAACTTGCAAAAAAAAAGTTTGGATTAAGGACGAAATCTACTAAAAAAAAATTGGATGGATGAAAACCACGAAATTATGCAAACCACAGGGATTATTTGTGCAATTAACTCTTGTTTTTTTTCAACAATAAAATCTTCTGTCTTTTAAAAAAAAGAAAAATTGTCTTTAAAAGCTATAGCTTTTCTACCACTCAAAGATATTACACTACTGCAAGTTGCATGAGGATTAAGAAGACAATCCTCCCGGGTTCTAACCCGATATGTAGTTTTCATTTTTTTGTTTTTAACAAAAGATGGTCAATCATGTGGGCCATCATGATGGTGGTAAATGGAGATATAATAAACACTTTTGTTGGTATCCACAGAAAACATAATCATTAGTCAGCATCTTCTATATGTCTGTTGTCTTTTCTAAGTTAAAGTCTTCGGACAATTAATTACATGGATGTGATGGACTTAAACAAGATGTGGCCATAAGTTCTTGAAAGACTTGGCATTCATTACTCTCTAAATACTATTAATTCGGGTAGTACAGAATGGTTGGCTCAGTTTAATCTTAATAAATAAATTTATGCAGAATGAAAGAATTTGAACAGGTAGAGAGTTTGACAGCAAGTGTTTAGGGTTTTAAATGTATTGGTTAATAAGACGTGGGTGAGAAAAGAGACATCGACTTCCACCCGTCCCAATACACACTTCCAAAGAATACTCAAATTCAAGAAACCAACTAATTTCCGATCTCCACCAAAATAACACAATAATTTCCTCTATGTTATTCATCACAACTACAAACCTTCCCACGGACAGAGACTCAAAATCCTAAGACAAAATAAGGTAGAAAACATTGACCTGACATGCTCAAAATCTTAAGACTCAAACGTTTTAATGATCCTTGTCCTATATATATGCGTCATTGTGACATCATATTAATCGAAACACAACAATCTTTTTGGTATCAGACTCACGTCTTCAACTAAACACAAATGTCCACCACCTAGATAAACAAACCTAATGGGCTTGAATATATGCTACATAATATAACCATTAAGTAAACTAATCATTAGTAAAATTAGAGTAGATCAAATTGTAACTCTCGTGAAAAATAATCATTAAACATAAAAGGACCTGCATAAAGAAAGAAATATGTTAGGTTGACTCAATACATCAGACCTTAGACTTGCAACTCAATCAAATCTGTTGTCCTCCTTATAAAATCAAAGGACAAACACAAGGACATTCTGCAAGCCAAAATAGAACTAGCAGAAAACCACCTAAAGTTCTAAAATGACAGATCCTACTTTGATAGAAAAGTTTACGTGTTAAACACTGCCATCAACAACCATTCTGACAGTAACATTCTATTATGACCCATTCAAGTTGATGATATGTGTGTGGCCACTGGCTCTTGAAAGACTTGTTGACTGACAGTAACATCTTATTACGACCCAAACAAGTTGATAGGTATGTGGCCACCTGCTCTTGAAAGAGTTTGAATAATTCAAGACTCCAAGTCTACTGTTAAAATTCTTGATCATGACTTTGTGCGATTCATGGATACAAACAAAGTTTTGCAAAACATTGCAGTCCACAAACGTTTGCTGACAATCATACTAGTAACATGTTATGAACCCATACAATCTTTTTAAATATGTGGCCACTATCTCTTGAAAGACTTTGTCCAATTCAAGTCGATATCAACCCAAGTATACGTTCGAAAAAGATTTTATTGCATGTTGTATTATATATGCGCCCCATTCCCCCTGAATTATACATTGTGTATTCTATCTTAATTACTCCAAAATGGAAACCACATTTCTCGTCATTTTTGCATTATTACTTTTCTTTCAAAACTATGGCGCAAATAGCAGCAACACCCTGATCACGGCTTCCTCAAACGTTACATGTATCCAAAGGGAGCGACAATCACTCCTTGTATTCAGACAAGGCCTCACATACAAATCAAATCGTCTGTCAACATGGGCGGGAGTAAAATGTTGTGAGTGGAAGGGAGTTGGGTGTGACAGGAGGAATGGCCATGTTGTCAAACTAGATCTTCGATCTCCATTGTCTTTCATGGACGTCTATACTTTAAACACAAGCAACTGGCTCAAAGGTAAGGTAAGTCCTTCCTTACTCAACTTGACGCATTTGAATTACTTGGATCTGAGCATGAACCATTTCTTTGGACAAAATATTCCAGAATTCTTTGGGTCTTTCAAGTATTTGGAATACCTGAACCTTTCTCACTCAGGTTTTAGTGGTGTAGTTCCTCCTCATCTAGGAAATCTCACAAGGTTACAATATCTTGATCTTAATCTCCGATATAGGTACCGCATGGTACCTTTCCCTTTTGACATTTCTTTGATGGTCAAGGATGATCTGTGGTGGGTGTCTTTGTTGTTGTCGTTAAAACACTTGGATTTCTCAGGGATAACAATCGGTAACCATATTGATTGGTTCCACCCAGTTAACATGTTACCTTCTTTGCTTACATTGAACTTGGCCTTGTGTGATATCAATATATCCTACATAAAATTCATCAATTTCACTTCTCTTAATTCACTTGATCTCTCTTCCAATCGTATCAACTCCACCATTCCTTTCTACTTATCAAACATTACTAGCCTCATGCATCTAAACCTTGAAAAAAACAACTTTCATGGCCGAATACCTAATTCTATTGGAACCTTGAGCTCTCTTTCTTCCATCGACCTTTCATTAAATCAACTGTCTGGTCCAATACCTCCCTCACTTGGTGGCCTATCATCTCTAAGAGTGCTCTCTCTTTATAGTAATCAATTGAGTGAAAGCATACCTGAAAGCATTGGACTACTCACGAGGCTACGAGAGCTCGATCTTGATAGTAATCAATTGAGTGAAAGCATACCTGAAAGCATTGGACTACTCACGAGGCTACGAGAGCTCTATCTTGATAATAATCAATTGAGTGGAAGCATACCTGAAAGCATTGGACAATTATCAATGCTAGAAAACCTTTATCTTGATAATAATCAATTGAGTGGGAACATTCCTACTAGTCTTGGTCAGCTTTCAAACCTCCAATACCTCGATCTTCATAGTAATCAACTGAGTGGGGTTGTTTCTGAAATTCACTTCACCAAACTCAACAATCTAACTAGATTGTATTTGTCTAATAATTCATTAACGTTGAATATCAGCCCTCATTGGATTCCCCCCTTCCAATTGGATTATTTTATGGCAAGCTCCTGCAAGATCGGACCCCAATTCCCAAATTGGCTTCAAACATCAACAACTCTTGAAGATTTAGATCTTTCAAATTCGAGTATTAGAGATACAATACCAGAATGGCTTGAGAACATCTCCTCTCACATTGGTCCCTTGGATTTGTCCGACAACCAGATCGGTGGAAATCTACCACGAATAATTATCAACCACCCAGGTATACAATCTAAATTTTGTTTTTAGTAGTTACACTTATTTTTATTTTTTATTGTTATTTTTAACAAACATGATCAAAAATATTTTGATTTTTTATATTATATTATAGATAGAATGGAGAAAGATAGAAAAATAAAAGAATATTGATATTTGAATGAAAATATATATAAATAAATGTATGGTATGATAGAAAACAAAAAAAAAAAAATTCACGAAATAACATAATAACCTGTTAGGTTTTAATTAAATAAATTTAATGATTTGTTTGAATGCTTAGAGTACTAATGTATTTGTTGAATTGATGTGAACAAAGTTATACCATAAATTTAAATTTAAAAAAAAAAACTAAGAAATAAAGATATGACATATTTATTTTGAGTTGAGTATTGGTTGTATGTAACCCATGTTGAACTTTTTATGTAATATTTCACTACAACTGTAATTTTCATTTAAAAAGGAACAAAAAATGTTTATGCTTTATTTCTTTTGAATATTTGGATTAGACAGTAATTAAATATTTAGTGTTTTCAGAAATTTTAACATGATTGGCGATTGATCTAACCTAACCCAATCCAACTTGTCTTATAAATTTTATTTAGACTAATGATTGTTCAATCCAACACAGGTCTCGATTTTGTTAATATTGGAAAAAATCGCTTCACTGGAAGCATTCCAACACACTTATGCGAGTTGCTTAGCATAAAACTACTTGATTTATCCAATAATAACTTCTCTGGGGTTCTTCCTAAGTGCTTAGGGAATTTGATTCAATTACGGGTGATGGATTTTACAAATAACACTATAACCGGTGATGTTCCGAGTTCATTAGGTTCTCTATCATATCTCCAGTCATTGCATTTGCAGCACAACAAATTTGAGGGCATTCTTCCGGTGGCTTTACAGAACTTGACAAGTTTAGTCACCTTTGATTTAGGGAACAATTTGTTGACGGGTAATATCCCCTCTTGGATTGGAAAAAAGTTATCGAAGCTTAAATTTTTGGATCTCCGATCAAATAGGTTCATGGGTAAGATTCCACTGGAACTCTGTCAAAATAACGTTCTTCAACTTTTAAACTTGGCAAATAATAATATAACTGGAATGATCCCTCGTTGCTTTTGTAATTTAACTGGTATGATCGTGACTAGTGTTAACTTTAGATATAATTTTAGAACTATATACAATGGCTGGGAATATGAAGAAAATATTGTGACTTACATAAAGGGTATTGAATTGAAGTACACCAAGACACTTAAGTTTCTTACATCCTTAGACCTCTCAAGCAACAAACTTATTGGTGAAATTCCTGATGTTTTGATGAACCTTATAGCATTGAAAAATTTGAATCTTTCTAGAAACTTCTTAAGCGGACAGATTCCAACAACGATTGGAAATTTAAAGCAAATGGAATCATTAGATTTTTCGAAGAACTTGTTGTCTGGTCGAATTCCATCAGGTTTGGCTACCTTGGACTTTCTAAGCTACTTGAACCTATCCTACAATAACTTATCTGGTCAAATACCGTTTGGAAATCACCTCCAAACGTTAGGCGATCCATCTGCTATTTATGGAGGTAACAACGAGCTATGTGGGCCCACACTATTGAGGAGTTGCAATACACAAAAATCAGACACTCATATTGGTGAGGTAGAAGGTAAAGATGATATAGAAGATTTGTCGTTGTTAATAGGCATAGGTTCTGGTTTTGTTGTCGGATTTATCGGTCTAATTGGTAGCTTGTACTTAATAAAAGAATGGAGGATAGCTTACTTTGAGATTATAGAGAATGTTTACACATGGCTGGTAGTATCAATTATAGTGACTCTTGCACGAATACGGAGGAAGCTTTTCTAGCGAGGTATGATATTCTTGATTTATATCTTTTTTTTATTTGTTGCAAGGCATTATGTTCTTGACTTCACAAATTCAATTTTTCTAATTTGTTTAGATTCATGTTTGCGGTTTAGATATATGTCTTTAAACATACTTCACGGAATATTTGTGATTTGGTTGTTGACATTTAAATTGGTTGTTGATAGTAAAAATTAATTGTAGGTACCCTTCTTCAAACAAGGTGTTCTGGCCACACATATAAGATATAAAGTTACACCAAAACTATGATCCGGAGACATCATAATTGTGTGTTTTTGCAAAAAATATGTTTTCTTGTGTTCATATTTATTTTATTTTTGCAATTTAGAGAATATCATGTGTTTAATAACAAATTGTGTGATATGTCCTTTTCATAAATTTTGTAAATATCTTGTTTACAAACCACTTGAGTTAGCTCAAGTGGTCATCCACTACCTACAAAGCCTAGGCCCCACCATGTGATGTCCTTTAAGTGGTGCATGTTTTATCCCGCTTGCAAACATAATTGAGAAATATTTAGGTATTTGTTCTAGGGGGTATTGGGTGGAGGTGTCTAACTAGAACATGTATTGTGTGGCTTATGCATGTTGGTACCAATACGGTGTCGTGGATCAAGGGGTTTCCTCCGATTTACCCTTTTTTAAATATCTTGTTTACATTCTCATCATATCTTCTGGTATGCCAGTATGGAAATGATTCATTTACGCCATTAGCGTCATTGTTTTAACAATAAATATTATAACTTCACAATATGTTGTCAACTATCATGAAGAAAAAAAGGAAAAGAAAGTTATAAGTTTTCAAATGTGTTTTTAGTCTTTAATATGAGGGCTTAGCTTTTTGTAGAGTGTATGTATGTGTGAGTTATAATTGATTTTAAGGGATTTGTATATTGGGGTTTTAATGATACACTAATAAAGTGTTGGTAAATAAGAAAGATAGAGAAGTTTGTGAAGAAGAACTTGGGAAAAGAAAATGATTGTGGGGAAGAAACAAAAGTGTTTATTAAGAACTTGGGGAAAGAAAATGATTGTAGAGAAGAAACAAAAGTGTTTATTTTTGGGTTACTTAAAAAGATGATTTTGATGCTAATAGTTTAAGAATTATTAATAAGGTGTTATTATATGTTAAATAAATCTTAAGCTCTATTAAAAGAAAAATGTCTTTTCAATTGATTATGTGACATGTAATTAAGCAAACAAATTTAACTTTAATTACAGTTAAGTCCTTTATTTCTTTATTTTATATCACTCGTCACTCACTTAATAAAGCTTTACAATTCTAACCTTTTCTTAAATTGTTAATCCTTTAAATTTAGTTGGATTCAAATTAAATTCCAATCATTCGTTCATTTAAAGTGTTTTTCGTTTTATTAAATTTTATTTTAATTTGTATTAATGTCACTTATAATTTTACTTTTAAAATCATATATGAATTGTAATGAACCAAAAATTTCTAAATATAAAAATGATCTCAAAATATAACTAAAAGGCCAAATATCTATTTTGATTTTATCAAATATGTAAATTCTAAGAGAAAGAAAGAATAAGTAAATTGTTGTCATATTTACTTAATATTCTATTTATTTATTTTTCTATAAAGATAAGCCAAGTAAATCAATGAGAAATTAAATTCTTTTGTTTACAAAATATTTCTTTCATATATTAAAGGGTAAATTACAAGGATGGTACCTGACGAATATGCCAAATTGCACGTATCATACCTAAACGAATTTATTTACCCG
>JAOEHQ010046473.1:0-11513 GCA_025447715.1 Asclepias incarnata
CAAAATAAGTTCAGTTTGTTGGTTCAGTGTGTTGGAACAGTTTGCTGACGTGTTGCTGAGGTGGCCGGTTTGCTTGGAAAAACTGTATTCTCCATTTGAGATATATACAGTATAGATATAGATGTATACTTAAAAGGACGAAAATGCTTTCATGTGCAACGCACATGAGGGACTTAATGGAGCCACACTAATGTTCGTTAGAGTGAGGGGTATGTAATGAAGCAAAAAGTCACCTTAGGATGATATAATGACAAAAAAAAAAAGTAAAGAGGCGAAACTTGATAATTAAAAAGATGATTGCTAGTTATTTTTGGATAGTGATAAATTCATATGAGTTTTTATCAATCCATAACAATTGCTGCATCATACAGTTGTGTTGTATATTTACAACACAACTGTATGATGCAGCAATTGTTATGGATGGATAAAAACTCATGTTAATTTATCAACCCCGTTATCTATAAACAATATATTAAGTTATATTTATAAAACATTTATAAATTAAGCTTTAAATTGTAAGGGTATCACTCATTTCAAATCTTGAGTTTTAAGGAATGGTCTAAATTACAAATTTATTGATTTTAATATTGGTTACCCATTTTTTTATTCCAACTTTCTAAAACTTTAAAACAAAAATTTTAAAATTTTAAAACTTCATTGTTAAGTTTTTTACACATGGCTTTAAATATGATTTATTAAATACGTGAATAGTATATAGCTAACATTTATATCAAAAATATGTGGCTTTCGGATAAAATGATTTTCTAACAAGCGGCAAGTACGTGAAGTTTTTGAAGAAAACAGTTAGATTTCGGTTAAAGTTGATCAAATAACTTGTTAAATCACTTGAAATTTTTTCCATGACAATTTTTCTAGTCATGTGATTTCTTCATGTATGAAAAACTTAATGAAAACCGATGTTAAAGTTGTTAAAAAATTGTTTTCTTATAAAAAATAGTAGAAAATTGAATACTTTTTATTGATGAATAAAATAGGATACCTAACATTTAAAATTCAATAAACTTGAACATATATTTTATTTTTTTGCTATTCGTCCAGCTAAAAATGAAGGAAACATGTCATTTAATTGTCACATGATTATCCTATTTCATATATTTTTTTTCACATTATTATCACACTCAATAATAATTAAATTAATTAATTGAAAATTGGTCCCCAATGGCTGAATCCTACGGTCAATAGGAGAGAATATAATCGCATAATACTATTGTTAAAGAAACATGAGATGGGATTTGAATCTCTGACCTTTACATTTATGTTACATGTCCTTATTACTAGACTATCATCATAGGACAAGTGAACTTTTATTTTACTTGCCGTGAATATAAATTCTTTTGATGTCCATTAAAGATAAAGTTGAAAAATTAATAGAAGTAAGTATTTAATTTTTAGGACAAACAAAAATATATATTTAAACATTTAAAATGAGACATGGTAGAATTGTAGAATTACATACACACATATATGTTCATAGTAACGATATTTATTAACGCACATTAATTAATTGCCTTCATTTTGTTGACATTGTCGCCTATGTTTCTTGTATTTTGCTAATGTAGTTTCTCCTTTCTACTTTCTGGTGCTCACAGACAGGACTACAGGAGGAGTAACCTCGTTTTCTCTTATTTTTCTTTGTTGTTTTATGCATTGTATATTTCTGATTAGACGTTGTTAGTAATGAATATGACAAATGGATCATGGTATGAGGGTTGGGCATATTTGGAGCATGAAATGTATGTTTGTCAATCAGTAATATTTTGGTAATATGGGAGCTAGGGCCTGGAAATGAGCCGATCGATGTTACCATCTTAGCCAAAGCTCGAATTTGATTCAGCAACTCTATGAGCATTCATGATGCAAGCTTGTATTTTGCTGGTTAAGAAGCCATGCTGAGTAGCTACCGTACGTCTTGTGTTTATACACTTGGTATATACTAGACCTTGACAGAAGAATTGGTTGAGGACCTTTTGGTTTATTTGTAATGAACAGGGCAAGTTGATGGGGGGCTTTGTTTCACACTTTCTTTTTGCTTTGTTTTGGTAACCTTGGTCATTGCCTAGTGAGAAAACTGTCCTTGACAACTTTGATATGGTGGTCACAAATATAATATCGAGATGTCATCGTATCAGATTTGTATCATAATCTGATCTGTGGTTGACTATATCTTGATGTCATAGTATCAAATTTGACATGATCTCATAATTTGATTTGTGATCAACTCTTGTTTGAAAAAGTGTTCGACAGCCTGGGCTTGCTTGTTTTCTAACTCATCATCAAGTGTTTGTTTGGATAACGCGGTGTATGTCTAATAGCGTATACATTTATGATAAATATTAGTATGCTGAACAACTTGTAACCGATTCAAAAGTGTATCAAAGGAAATTTGATTATATGGAGGTTTCGGATTAGGGGGTGTTTAAGTTACTTATTTGGAGTGCTAAGTAGCATTATGCATTTTCATAAGCTATAACGCCTTTTTTAAGTGCTTATCACTTTCCAAGACGTTTAAAAGCTAATACGCATAAGCAATAAGATATGGTTTTGAGGCTTTTTTGAAAATGCTTGAGCACTTTTTTATAAGCACTTTTTAGACAAACACCAAAAACATATTATTTGTTCGAAGAACATGTTCTTCGGTTAGGTTGAAGGTTTGTTCAACTATCATTAACACAAAAGCCCTCACGCCCCAGAGACAATCAAATTCAAAAATAGAACTTATCACAAGATTTTCGATAAAGAACGAAAGAATGATCTTGCATTCCCATTCGATTTCTGAGAAGGATGCCTGATGCCCGGTACTCATTCCCCTACATCTAAGAAGACCGTGGCTAACAACTCTGTTTCACACGCGTTACAAATACATGCTCTTAGTTTACAAACGTGACTCAACATAAAGCAGCTTAACCTGGTGCTGCTTGAAAAAGTATCCCCAATGCTACAACTTGTTGGTGCGTGGTAACCCGCCACCTCCTTTTATTGATACTGAAGCACGAGCAGAAGTTCGGTTCGTTAACGGAGGGTCTAAAAACATGACGATTACTGTAATGTCATCATGGAAATGTCTTCTGACCCCTCTATCAATTTTCTTCAAATCTGAATATCTCATTTCTCTTTTCTTGGCTGCTATTTGAAGAGCCTCCTTCACAAGTCTTCTTGCGATTCCCTGCATACACAAAAAACAAGAATACAAGATCAATATCAATTTAGGACCAAACACTCAAACTCTATGTTCTCACTAGAGTGTTGACTTATGGGAGTAGAAAATATTTACAAAAAACAAAAAGATTGTAAACTTACACTACGTGGGTAGTTTTGAACGATATCAACAGCTTCCTCATTGCTAAGATGCTCCCATAGACCGTCGGAAGCAAATATTAGAAACTGATCTTTCGGGGTAAGTTTGTGTATAAAGATGGATGGCTCTGGGTTAAGGATTTGCTTGTCAAAGGGTTCACGCAGCCTAAACTTTGCCAATAAAGGTTCTCTATTGAACTCTGCTTTCTTTAGATACGCGTCACCGATGGATCTTGAGACCTGAAACCACAGCTAGTTAGAAAACTTTCATAAAAACAGTGACAGTTGACTTTTGAGAGTCAAACAGGTATCTTTTTATCTTCAAATTCAAGAAAGTTGTTATGGTCATACAGAAAACAACAAATGACTATTGAACTATTGACAAAGCTAATACAACTAGGGGAAAAAATGGAGCCTAAGTACTAAAAAATCAATGCTAAACTATTAATCGAAAGGTACCAAGTTTGACTTTTTAGAATATAAAATGTAAATCACCTGTATGAGACCTTTAACGCGCCAAACATTGTGTTTCAAAACCACAATCTTTGGATCATCCGGATGCAAGGAATGAAGCTCATCTCTTACAGAAGAATAGCTTGCATTATGCTCTGTTGATAATTGTACAGCAGAGACTCCTCTAACATCATTATCGGCTCTCCCTAACACAACTCGCGAATCTCCAGCATTAGCAACGTATAACAAGCCGTTGCAAATAACACCCGCCAAACAACATGTCCCTACTGATGCTAGTTGAGCGCAAGTACGCCATTGTTCTCTTACAAGTGAAAGAAATTCATCTTCAGTTGCTAAAAAGGCCTTCTTAATAACATTTGCAGACATTTCTTGTTCTTCGGTTGCAAATTCTGCACCAAAATAGATAAACAGATTTATAAACTTTCAAGCACATAGAGATACAAAATGATATACATCAACGCGTTACAAGATCAGAACCAAATCAAAATTTTAACAATGATTAAAGCAACTTACTTTTAAGATTAACAAACAAATTTTTGTTCACAAATCTTGATGTCTCTGGTCCACCATGTCCATCATAGACCCCGATAAACGTCCCATAAGGTCCTGATTTCAAAGAACTCAACGGTCCTGACTCTACTTGGCTTTGATCCTCTAACAAGTTGTTTGCTTGAATCACAGCCATTGAAAATTCACCACTTAGATGAGACCCTAAATCTTTATACCATAATAATCCATCCGTTCTTCCTACTTGATCACCGGATTTCCTTACACATCCTCCATCATCTTCTACAGATGGCTTCCAACAGGGTTTGACCATGTTTAAGTAATTATTCCCAGACAACATGAACTTTACATACAAATGATCCACAAAGTTCATCAAAACAAACTCAATTCCCCCTCAAAATCACACCAATTCATCAAGAATCAAAACTTGATACAATCCAAACCAAATATCCAAGATTCTTGAAACTATAGAATACCCACCAAAGATTAGGCCCTAAACACCATTAAAGACCAAACCTTTTCTCCAAGATTAATGAAATTACAGAATACCCAACAAAGATTGAGCCCTAAACACCAAAAACAACAAAGATACCTAATCCTGCAAAGGGCGAGGTATGGGGCGAGCCCTAAATACCACTATAAAAAAATTCCAAAAGTTTTTGAAATTATAAAACACCCGACAAAGATTAAGCCCTAAACACCATCAAAATCCAAGATTCTTGAAATTATAAAATACCCAACAAAGATTGAGCCTTAAAAACCAAAAATAATAATAATCCAAGATTCTTGAAATTATATAGAAATAGCCAACTAAAACACCATTTAAATCAAAGGAAATTCCAAAAGGGTCAAGTGGGTATGGGTCAAGATTACTTAAAAAACTAATCAATGTCCCTCAAAGACAAGAAAAGATATAATTTTTTATACACATATAAAAATTGATTATCATGTTCAGAGAATATGGAGGTTTGTGTGTGTGTGCATACCTTGAACCCTCCTCTTCCTCTCCTTAATTCATGTGGACCTTCCTTTTTGTGTCAAGAAACAGTCTTAGCTGTAAAAGCCCATATAAGATTTGATTGTGACAGAGTTTGTTCATAGATCAGAGGAAAGGAAAGATAGGCTATGGATAATAATATAACAAAATCTTATATTATAAAAATGGTTTTTGGAATTTTTTGGGCAGGAAATCTTTATATTGGTGTCAGATTGAGATCTCAGAGGTTTTTATAAAGAAAGTTAAAAAAAGAATTATTATAAAACTTATCTGACAAGATGGTTTGGTTTTCATATTCTTTTTTTTATATATATATATATTTTTTATCTGTTATGTATACAAATATATTGTAGTGACTATTTTGCCCCTAGCTTATTCCCCAAGTTATATGTACATTATATAAAGGGTTATAACCCTAATCCCATGAGGTAAAATAAGACAACTTTATTCTCTCCATCTCTTCTCTTATTCTCTTTTATAATATTATCATTATTTTTGTTTTGTCAAATTTTTTTTTCTGTTTTTTTATAGTTATGCCTTTGTGGGTTAAGTCGTAACTTTCTTTGAAGTGCTAAAATGCTTATAACATTGTTGAACTTTTTTTTTTTACTTAGGTAACCCATAAATTAGGGTATGTTTTTAAATGGTAATCCCTCTTGTTCATATATGATAGACAACCATTTTAAGTGTTCGGATCCTTATTAGGATTTCAAACAAGAATTAAATCATTGAACCGTGAACCAATTCAAAAAATAATGGTTTGTTTGCAAATAAATAAGTTGACTAAATTAAAACGATCTATAATTGAAGACTTTGTTTAAAACATTGACTATAAATATCAAGTATTTTATGTGTGTGTGTGTGTGTTTTTTGATTTATTATAAAAAGAACTATTATAAAACTTATCTGACAAGATGGTTTGGTTTTCATATACTTTTTTAAAATATATATTTTTTATTTTATCATCATTTTTATTTTGTCAATTTCTCTCTTTCTGTTATTTTATAGTTACGTCTTTGTGGGTTAAGTCATAACTTTTTTTGAAGTGCTAAAATGCTTAATAACATTGTTGAAACATTTTTTTTTACTTAGGTAACCCATAAATTAGGGCATGTTTTAAATGGTAGTCCCTCTTGTTCATATATGATAGACAACCTTTTTAAGTGTTCGGATCCTTAAAAATGCAGGCTTTCGAGCAAGAATTAGATCTTTGAACCGTAAACCAGTTCAAAGAATAATGGTCTGTTTGCAAATGAATAAGTTGATTAAATTAAAATGATCTATAATTGAAGACCTTGTTTAAAACGTTGACTATATATCTCAACTATTTTGTGTGTGTGTGTTTTTTTTTTGTGACGAATGATGTACAAGTCAAAGCTTTTATCGAAAATTCAAAATATGCCTAACGGTTATTTAATAAGATGTGATATTAGTACCACACAAGTTGATAAATTTATTATAATTGTACATTAAATACTTGGATAACATGTTATAAAATTTATACTGTGTAGTAAATTTATCAACTTGAGTGATACCAATATCACCTCTCTTATTCAGGTGATCATTTATGAAAATAAACTATAAGTTATAGACCAACTTAAAACAACTGTGTGAAAATTATTTATGAAAATCGTCCTTTTTGAAAGAATATAACTTCAATCATAGAAGTTATGAACTAATCTCACATTGTACGTAGTATATAATTATCTATCGTTTGGCTTTGATGTATCCACAAACCAGATTTTAAAATTTTTGTTAAGTATTGTACTTTAATCATGCAAGACAAAAACAGCGAACAAACAAATTAACAATGTAATACACAAAGATAATAATATATTTGACTAATTTGATAAGTCTAATGAATAATTGTTTTTTATACCCAAGTCCCATATCACTTTGACAAAGTTACATACATCATCTAAAGCAGATATTATATTTTTTTCATTTAAAAAAATAACTACATTCTATATAAATTCCACATATATTTATAAAACATATATGATATCATTACATTAAGTTTTGTTTTAATTCATTTCATAGTAAATTGGACGTCCATGCCATGGGCCTTAGATAAATAGATAAATGAATAATGTTTGAGAAAATAATTTATATAACCAAAAATCATCTTAAATATACCAAAATACCTAAGTTTTATTGAGTTTTCAAAAAATACCCACAAAATCGCAACACCGCAAGGAGGCCTTGCATTTCTGGGTGCAAAATGCAAGGCCTCCTTGCGGTGTTGCGATTTTGGCAAGAAATGCAAGGCCTCCTTGCGGTGTTGCGATTTTGTGGGTATTTTTTGAAAACTTTAAAAAAATTGGGTATTTTGATATATTTAAGATGATTTTTGGTTATCTAGGCTATTTTTTTATAATGTTTTTCTTATTCAGGATAAATAGGGAAGACTAGTTTTTTTTTTTTACTTAGAAGTAAGCATTTTAATTGGGGTATCCTGTAATCATTTCTAAACTTTTCTCAGTCCAAAATGATAACCACTAGCAATACAACAATAGTAATAACCAATCCCATCAGATATAAGATATAAAAGATGTAAAATATAAATATCCATATATTTATCTATTATATTATATATTTATCTATTATATACTAATTAGCAACATGCTATGTACAATTTTCTATGACTAAATTACTACTCATTTTTGTTTTTATTAATTTTACCTTTTTAGACATGGTTGTACAACTTTTTAAACCTAGGTTACTATTCACTTTTGTTTTGTTTTTGTTTTCTTTTTAATTTTACCCCTTAAGCTTTTACTTTTTTACTTTTGACCTCACCCAAGTCTTCAAATTTATTTTTTGACATCAAACTTTTATGTTCTCATGTTCCTATCATACAACTTTCACACATTTACGGTTTATCCTGAGGATTTTTCTTTTGTTTGTTTGCTTTTCTTTGTCACCCCCGAACTTATAACTTTACGATTTTCATCCTCTTTTTTTTTTTTAACATTTGGTTTTGATTATTTCCTTCCGTTTGGTTATATGTAATTTTCACCTTTGTTACGTTTTACGTTCATGTAAAATTTATAGCAAGACGCTATATTTCATCATTGTCGTCGGAATGTCATTATATGCGTGAATATAGTTATTGTTGTTAACTATGTTTTTATCATTTCTAATTATTTGTATTATTGTTACATGTTATTTTTATTATTGCTTCATGTTCTGTTGTCATTTTTTTTTTAAAATTTGAGTTCGAAGAGTTTACATCTATGTATTTGTATTATAATGACTAGTAATGTACCAGCGCGATGCGCAGTCTTGGATGATATAAAAAATAAAATAAATTATAGTGTATATGAAAATTGTAAACCTCATTCAATACATACATCAAAAGGTGATGGTGGCCGGCGCCGACTGCCGGTTCTAAATTGCATAACACACGGGTATATAAAAAAATGTGTTTGTTATTGTTAGAATATTTAAAATTGATTATTTATATTAACATACAAATAATATATAATTAATTAATATTTAAATAATATAAATATTAAATGATAGTAATTGATATGATAAATAAGAAAATGTTTAAATTTTTTAAAAATTAAAACGCAAAACATATGCTTTATTAGGTAGTTTAGATAGAAACTGTTTTGGGTTAGGCAGTTTTCAATCAGCCCAGCCCAAACACATAATCAGCTACTCAGGGGCTCAGGGGCTTATTTATAAATTAGCAAATTGTCTAAGAAAAATTTAAAAAATAAATAAATTATGTCTTTTCCAGCAATATCAAACTACTATTGTTCTTTGCTTAAGCTCTACTGTGAAAACCATAACCATTTTCAAGTAAAGAAGCTACATTGCTATGTAATCAAGACGCTTTTCGATACCGAAACATTTCTGCTCAATAATCTCATTAGTAGTTACTGTAAATTAGGAAATATTAATTATGCACGCAAGGTGTTTGATGAAATTCCCCAACCAAATCTTTTTTCATGGAACAACATTCTTTCTGCTTATTCGAAGTCCGGGAACTTATTAGAAATGGAAAAGATTTTTGATATCATGCCGAGACGAGATGGGGTGTCGTGGAATTCGGTTATATCTGGTTATGCTAGTTTTGGTACTTGTGGGAAAGCCGTGGAGGCTTATAAGATGATGTTGAAGAAAGAAAGGGGGGTCAGTTTGAACAGGATTACGTTCTCGACTATGCTTATTTTGTCGTCGAATAATGGTTTAGTTGGTTTGGGTAAGCAGATACATGGACAAGTGGTGAGTTATGGGTTTGAATCTTATGTGTTTGTGGGTAGTCCGTTGGTGGAAATGTATTGCAAAGCGGGTATTGTGGATGATGCGAGACAGGTTTTTGATGGGTTGCGTGAAAAGAATGTGGTGATGTATAATACGATGATTATGGGTCTTCTTCGTTGTGGCATGGTTAAGGATTCAGAGGAGTTATTTGGTTCTATGAATGAGAAAGATTCGATCACTTGGACAACGATGGTTACAGGGTTTACCCAAAATGGTTTAGAGAGAAAAGCAATTGATGTATTTAGGGAAATGAGGATGCAGGGAATGGGTATAGACCAGTTTACGCTTGGAAGCATCTTGACGGCTTGTAGTGCAATTACGGCTTTAAGAGAAGGTTCTCAAATTCATGCATATATTATTAGGAACGATCTTATGGATAACGTGTATGTCGGAAGTTCCCTTGTTGATATGTATTTGAAGTGTAAACATGTTAACTATGCAGAAATGGTATTTAGTAGGATGGCGTTTAAAAATATTGTATCTTGGACTGCGTTGATAGTGGGTTATGGTCAAAACGGGCATAGTGAAGAAGCGTTAAGGGTTTATGTTGACATGCAAAGAAATGGCATTGAGCCTGATGAATATACTTTTGGAAGTGTAATCAGCTCAAGTGCAAATCTTGCCAGTTTAGAAGAGGGTGCTCAGTTTCATGGTCAAGCACTGGTTTCAGGCTTGATTTCATTTATCACTGTCTCTAATGCACTTGTGACCTTGTATGGTAAATGTGGAACCGTTGAGCAATCTAGTCAGTTGTTTGATGAAATGAAGATAAAGGATGAAGTATCTTACACTGCTTTGATTACAGGGTATTCCCAATTCGGGGAAGCCAATAAAACAATAAATCTGTTTAACCAAATGTTGGCTAGTCAACTACGGCCAGACGGGGTAACTTTCATTGGTGTCCTTTCAGCCTGCAGTAGGGCAGGGCTAGTGGAACAAGGACGTGAGTATTTTAAGTCAATGGTTGAAGAACATGGAATTGTGCCGGTTTCTGACCATTACAGTTGCATGATTGATCTATTCAGCAGGGCGGGGAAGCTTGAGGACGCCAAATGTTTTATAAATGATATGCCTTTTAGCCCTGATGCATTTGGCTGGTCTACGTTACTCAGCTCATGCAGATCTCATGGTAATTTGGAAATCGGTAAATGGGCAGCAAAGTCTTTGCAAGAATTAGAGCCTCATAACCCTGCAAGTTATGTATTGCTAACAAAGTTGTATTCTAATAAAAAAGAATGGGACGAGGTAGCTCAGTTACGAACAGAAATGAAACACAATAATATAAGAAAAGAACAGGGACTTAGTTGGATCAAATATAAGAATAAAGTGCATGTGTTTTCTGCTGATGATAGATCAAGTCCATATTCAGATAAGATATATGAAGAGCTTGAAAAACTGAACGCTAAAATGATACATGCAGGTTATAAACCTGATATGGAGTCTGCTCATCATAATGTAGAGGATTCTGAAAAAGTATCAATGCTTAATCATCATAGTGAGAAACTTGCAATTGCTTTTGGGTTGATATTTATTCCTCAGAACATTCCCATACGAGTTATAAAAAACCTCCGGGTATGTGGGGATTGTCACAACGCAACTAAGTATATTTCTAAGATAACAAATAGAGAGATTCTTGTAAGAGATGGGGCCCGGTACCATTTATTTAAAAATGGAACTTGTTCTTGTGGAGATTTTTGGTAATTTTGAGCAGAGTACTAAACGATTGAGGTAAGTTTGTTGATTTTATTGGCTGTATCATGATTTCAGAATACTTTTAAAGCATGCAATGTAGTTGAGTGTTGAATTTGAAATGTGGAATCATGAGTTCAGAAAGCTAATAGCAAAAGATACGAATAAATTTTTGAAATTGATGCAGAAGAAGCGAAAAGAAAAGACACACTATTAACAACATTGCTGCCTTAATGCTACAACACTACAAAGATTT
>JAOEHQ010046474.1:0-11511 GCA_025447715.1 Asclepias incarnata
TAATTTTTTTTTAATTCATCGGAACATTATCTTCTATACTTTGTGCGGGTACTATTCTATCATTTTATTACACAAAAAGAACGTCGTCACGACACCTGACACGCTGTATATTTTCACCGCCGCATCGCACGGACATCCATCTAGTTTTTTTAAAATTTACTTTACTACTCTGTATAGTATCATTTATTGATTTATAACCAACTTGTGTATAAAAACGACTGTGGTTATATATAATACCCAGAAAAGATATTGACATATTTATTGACATGCAGAATGTGACATGCTTTAAACTCTAATAGGCCACACTTACTTTAAAATATGGACGTAAAATATACAATGCCTACCAACCATTCAGTAACTTTCAAGATTATTAAATAGCCACAAAATGGTTTCACAATATTCAATGTGCCTTGCTATTTCCACCCCTTGGTGGAAATAGACAAGCATTAACGACTTGTACCGTCTGCATTGTTTATTGTACCGTACAATAAACAATACAGACGGTACAAACGGGTAATGCTTGTCTATTTCCACCAAGGGGTGGAAATAGCAACACCCCTTGATTTTTTATTTAAGAAACTATCAAAGTCTACTGCTTGTTCTTGTCACATTATTATGCTCGTATAACTATACACTCGTTGGCTGTTTTAAGATCTGGTCGTAGACAATATTTGTCGAGATTTTGAAAACCATGTTCAACGAAATTATCAAATGAGACCTTAAAATAATAAAATTAACGGCCAAGCCCAATGATGATCGTTGAAAATTGTATATGTATCAAACTTAATATCGAAAAAGTAAACTAAAATTTTATGAGATTTTTATTGTTAATTTTATTATAATATATAAAATAACTTTTGGAGACTTATACCTTATGCATTCTCATTCTCATCGACAGCCGTGTCGAAAAGAACAAAAATAAGCGAAGCGTACATGAAATGAAAAGTTTAAACTTTAGAAAGAAAACGAAAAAACGAATACCCAATACATGTAAAACAGAGGATACAAAATGAACTTACATTACAATAAATAAAATAAATAAATAAATACGTACTAGTAAAAGTTAATGAAAAATGGGACCCGGTTTTGTCCTCAATAATACAATTTGCAACATGTAAAACCTTTTACAGCAAGGACTTTGATCCTAGTAAGATGTGACTGACCATGTGTGGTAACTATCAAATATGAAGTTATGGTTCAAGTTTTATTTTCGACAAACTTGTAAGTATTGTGTGGATTATCTGTGTTTGTGTCGATATAAATTTGTCTTAAAAAAAAACTTTTTCTTTTTTTTTTTTTAAAGAAAAAAAGGAAAAGAAAATAATTTAGTTGCTTTAGATCAAAATGAACTTATCGATAAAGTATTTAAGAGAACTCTTGTTAAGATTCAATAGTTTTTTCTTCCTATTTTTTTTAAAAAAGATAAATATTATACACATTTGGATATATACACACAGGTTTTTTTTTTTTTTTTTTTAACAACATACATAGGACGAATAGAAGATATTAATTTAAAAGTTGTAAAAAGTATATTGAATGATTTATCTAATGAAAAAAGACGAAATTTTAAGACTACCCATATTTTTTTTGGTCTAACGATGTACGGTTTTTGAGATAAAACATTTTGAATGAATTAGATTAAACTAATGATTTATCAAGATCAATTATCAGGATTGGTTCTCGCTTTTTATTTAAAGGTTTTTAAATATAAAAGTGAAGAGATAAAATGAGAACCAAAAACAAAGGTGAGAACCATTAAAAAATTATTTTTTAAAAAAAAACATCTATTTATTTATACTTTCACTTTTATTTCTTCTCCAAACTTCTCATCTTCATTATTTCTCATTTCCAGATTCATAAACTCCAATCATCACCATCTCTGAGGGCGGAGCTCGTGCGGCTAAGACGGTGTCCGTACCGTATCCAACCATCAACATCTTTGGATTGTCATCCATCAAATCCAAACCATTTCCAAATTCATTCAACCTCCAACCTCTTTATAAATAAACTTTGAGGGCTCCGCCTGATAGGGGCGAAGTCCCCCAAAAGGCTACGCCCATTCAGCTAAGGGCCAAGGGCGGTTTCGCATAGTTTTCACCTAAGTCCATGGACCTATGTTAGATTGGAAATTTTTTTAGCAAGCATATAAAAATTATGTTTAGACACATGTTATCGAAATTTTTGAACCTATGTAAATTATAAAGTAAGCATTTTGAAGTGGATGAATTATAATTGGACACACATGATTTTTATTCCTAGTCCACCACTGCTAAGGGCTACGCCCGTACCGTATATATCATGTTTTAACACATAACCCATAGCCCTCGGTTTAGGGGGGAAAAAAATTTTGAAATTTTTTTTTTTGTATGGTTTTTTTTAAAAAAATAAAAATTACTACGACCCATAAAATATACTCTGTATAAGTTTTTTTTTTTAATTTTAAAAAACTATAATAAGGTTTTTACAAATACGTTTTCTTTTAAGAAGTTAGCCTAATACTGACAATGATTTGTAAGAAGAGAAAATGTTAACAGATTACTGTATTGCAACAAAATAAAATGATAATAATAATTAACATGTAGTGCACTAAATTTTTTTTTATTGTTTATTATTTCAGCTTAAATAAACCAATAATTAATAAAGGGTCCAAGTATAGCATAGATAAGGGAAAGATTCTTGTATAAAAGAGAAAATTGTCATCCTTGCAATAATCATTATACCCACTTTACCTTTATTCAAGAGGGATAAAAATCAATGAAATGTAACAAACGGGGGGAAATCAAAATGCACACAGTAAATAATATATTTGGAATTGTTTTTTTCTTTTCTCCGGAATAAAGGAAATTAGAATACTATAAAGGTAACTCAAATTTCATCTTAACAGAAATAAAAAATATAGTAGTTTAAAAATTGAGATCCTCTCGAGTTGTTAAGATTGAACTCCATAAAAACAAAAGGATTTAAAGACGTTACTGTTAACCCAATGTAATGTATTGTGACACTAATTACATACGCACATATACTTTTAAAAGAATTTTTGTTAACTAGGTTAGTGTTTGTTAAACACACCTGATAACTTTTATTATAGAAGATTGACATTTATAAACATTAATTGTTATTAATAGCTTCCTAGATAACGTTCATGTTACCTCCAGACGTGTAGATGAGTTGAGACCTCTTGACAAAATATAAGGCTGTGATGTTCGATCCTTGTGGTCGACATCCTTGTATGTAAGTATCACAATGGACACCCGATCCGATAGATATCGGCCTCACCCGATCTACATGTAATGGATAGGGATGAAGTTAATGGATGTGGATGAGAATTTGTTATCCATGGATTATCCATTTACCACCCGAAAAGAAATATTACAAACATATTATAAATAAAAAACTATAAACTTATCAAATATTTAGGATAAAAATGAACTTTAAAGTTATACTTTGGTACTAAAATCAACTAATTATAATTTTCTTATGTTATTTAAGTGTATCATAGTAAGTTTTATAGTTGATTCATTAAAATGGTGATATTTTTACTATTTTTCTTTTGTCATCTAAATTATCAACAACTCGCAATACACTTATTATAATTCAATATCCTGGCTTCTGGAGACAGAGGTCAGAGGTTCGATCCTTACCCCATGCAAAGGCCGGTGGTCCTTTTCTACCATTTAGGTAGAACCTGGAAGCAACCTCTCTATCTTGGTAGGGGTAAGGTTGTCTACATCTCAACCTCCCCCATACACCGTCGAGGTATTGGGGCCCAAAACCCGTGGAAGACGGCAGTGGGCGTTCCTTTCTAATATCATTGATTAGATTCTCAAGTGTTTATCTTATTATTATTTGTGATAAACAATGTTTTAATTTCATTTAAATTATAATTTTTTATTAAGAAATGTTCAGGTATTGATATCTAATAGATATTCATTAACCTGTTTCTTTCGATGGATATGGATGATGAAATTGAGTTTAAGTGGACATGGATGTGATTATGGATATAACTTCATCTGATCCATTGTCTTCCCTACTTGTATGGCTTTAACTGCTCACTTAGCTCGATTTATCTCCCATATACTGAGTTTGAGGCGGTTTGGTATTGACGACCTAAGGTTAGCCGAATGATACCCTTACCACAAAAAATAGTGCTCATGTCTTTTTAAGCTAATAAGGAACTTCTACAAATAACAAATAACATTTACGAGTACAAAAGATGATTTAAGTTTCTTAATTACGCTTAACAAATGTCATCAGAAGTTTTTTTAATGTTAAGCATTGTTAGAAAAATCTTTTTTTTAAAAAAATTACTGTAAAGTAAGTATGATTGACTAAAAAATTATCGATACCAAATCCTGTCTTCTACGAAGTATGTGGGAGGTAAAACATAGACACTTTTACCCGTACCTGAATGTAGGGAGACTGCTTCCAAAAAGACCTTTAGACATTTTACAGAGAGTAAAGATCGAACTTTTGACCTCTGTGTTCCGAGGCAGGAAGTTTTTTACTTGATCTAACCATACTTGTTTATGAGAATGATTGCATAAATATATTGAAATATGACAAATAACATACTTTTTAAAACAAACCTAAACAGCGAGACACAATAATTTTATACATATTTAAAATATTAAACGTAAATAAAATTTAGGCTCTATATCATTATTCTCTTTCAAAATCTGTTTAAAAATTCCATTTTTCTCTCATTTTTACTAGTCGTTGAGTAGTAAGTTAATTAATACCCTAACTTATTATTAATTGTAAAAAAAAAAAATGGTATTGCCGACAATAATTTGAATCTGGCCACTAAATGGTAATTAATTAGGTGAATACTAAACTGGCCCCTCATTTTTATAAAAGCTACTTAATTGTTTGTACTATTGCCTTTTACACCCTCCATTATTTCTACCATACTCATTTCACTCACCAAAAAGTTGATTTTTATGTCACACATCTAGTCTCGTTTTTATTATTCAACTTTTTCTAGAATAAACTATCATATAACTCACCTAATTTATTATAATACTTTAAATCTCGTAAGTGATTTATTTTTTTAATACTTTTTTTAGATTGTGGTGAATGGTGAATTGGTGATGGCTCTATACAATGCAATTAACGTATAATTGCAATATATATATATATATATTTTTATTTATATTTGAATGTCTTATCATAAATGATGATTGCAATATACTCCAAAATTATTGCTAAACCTATTGTGTTTATTCACATAACTGGTTGAGACTAATTTAAATTGTGGTTTTGTTTTTGTTCAAGCAAATAATGAAACATTAGAATTACGATTGTGATCAAATCTACAATATGACTTACTTGATGACTATGTATATCATGCTACTATAATATGGGTATTTTATCGAGAAAACATTATCAAAACTATACGACTAATTATCTAAAGTAGAACTTTTTTAGGAGAATAATATGTGTATTTATCGAGAAAGTATTATCAAAACTGTATGATTACAATTCATAAATACTTAACCAAGAGCTTCTCGAAATCTCAATCACACAAAAGTCATGTTGAATCAAACTGCAATAAAATCTCGTATAAACCAAATATTTCTCACGTCTATCTACTCGTTTAAGCAAAAATAACAAATCGACTATCATTTCAAGGAAAGTGATAAATTTACCACACGTTTTGATTCATTTCCCACAATGCACAAAAATTGTGATGTATTAATCAAAACTTATAATAAATTTATCACCTACTATTTTTGAAGGGATTTGTCTAATGTATGCCTTTAGGTTACATGTATTGTTGGTATTTTTTTTCATTTTTAAAGATAAATATTAGTATATTTTTTTTCCAACAAGAATCTTCGTATCTTTTTTTTTTTTTTTTAAATAGTTTTTGTGTTTTATAAAACATACATTTTTGTATCCAACATAAAATAATGTTCTAAAGACTAAAATAACTTGTTAAATCCTGATAGAGCATAAAATATATTAATTCGTGCAATATTAATATTACCACGTTAACTAGAATGTATATTTTGTTGTATTTCTAGATTGATTGTACTTTTTCTACTAGCATCTTGCTAGTAGTTCTGTTAATAATATATTATTGCCGTTCGGAAAAGAAAAAAAATATTACCACGTCAACCAAACTCAATAATCATATAGTACAATACTTGAACAGCCATATATGTGATGATTTTATAAAAGTAAAAAAATTATTGCAAACCATGTACATGCAACTATTCTAAAAGGCTTGTTAGATCATCACAATGAGTTATTGCCAAAGGATGGGTGTTTTGTCATAAAAACCACTTTATTATAAAGCAACTCCTCGCAATAATTAAAAAAGCTTCCACACGATTTTACATTTGTACATTTTCAACAGGGGCTACTATTTCCACTATATAAGACAAACCAATGTACAATTAGTATTGCATACCTTACAACTGTTTAAAGCACAAAAAAAGAGTGGAAATAGACATTTAGGGATGGAAATAGATGGACACTTTCAATATTATATTTGAAGTATTTCCACAAAACCTAATTTCAAGATTTTGATATGATTTGACTACACAAACTGTTTTTTCTTTCCTAAAAATGAGATATTTTAGGCCTCTCCCTAAGAGCTCGGCGTCACCTTGGCGTAAGGCTCGGCGTCCACGTCGTGATAGGCACGGTCTCGGCGTGCGTGCTCGGCATCTCACCTCGGCATAAATACGAAAGGGGAAGATGAGGGGTATATATGTATGTATCTGTATCTTGAATATTATGTATGTATATATAATATGTATGCGTGTGTATGTATTTTTATTTGTGTGTGTGTGTTTACAGTAATGTGTGAGGTCCCTCTTACAATTGTGAGGTCCCTGTGATTTGTGATTTGTGAAGAAGACAACCATATATATATACTGTATTTTTTTTTATTTACATTTAACACCCTTGTTTAGTTTTTTTCATTTCAACCTTTGTAAAATTATAAGTGATATGTTTTTTATTTTTAACATAAAGTGTAATGTTTTAATTATTAAATTTTATAAAAGTATTAGTTTTATATAATTTTGTAATAAAATAAAAGTTGAGAAAGAAAGCTGATGTGGCAGTGAGGATGAGATGAGGATGAGTGTATGATAGAAAGGGGGTGTTCTTGGATGTGTCTTGGAGAGAGAATGCTGATGTGGCGGTGAGGATGAGGGGAAGATGAGGGCATGATAGGGATATGTCTTACTTGTATCTCTAAGGCATATCTTAGTATACAAAGATTTTCGAAGTGTGGATAAGATTGTATAAAAACATCTCGGAGTAAAAACCATTAGCAGTTTAGCACGACCTCCCCCGGTATGGTTTTTTTTACGTCTTGGCATTCTGTAATCGGCGCGAGTTTCTTTTTTATCTCTTTTCCCGTTCTCCCAGCTAAAGTCCCGCATGAAATCTAGATTGTATTTATTGTTGTATATCTAGATTGTATTTTTTTTGTATTTGGGAGAATTGTGATTAAAGTTTAGGAATGGAAATGATTGGTGATGGTAAAGTATGCGTTACAAAACTTACATTTTCTTCTAGGAACAACAATAATCTAGAGCTTTAATATCATCCATCAAGTATCAATTCGTATGCCATAAACCACAATCTTTAACTTCTAATAAGAAAGGTGACATATTCTCTCACGTCTGTCTTACACTGCCATAATCGGACAGGAAACCATCATAAATTAAAAAAACGCATGAAATCATGAAATAACAAAGAAGTTTGTGCACAATTATTTGTTTCTGCTACATTGCAAAGAAAAGAAAGTATCTATTTCCACCTCTTTATTTCTAATTACAAATGTACAATGTTAATGTTTAAACTGAAAATGCGAATGTTTTAATTTCAGTGAGTACTACACCTCTAATTTTGGAATTTTACCTACCAATTTATGGCCCAATAAATATTGACTTTCATTATGTTAATTGGTGGATTTGTGATAACAGGGGTGAAGATTCAATTGGCTAGAAGATATTCATGTGAACCGGTAATCACTTCTAATGTAATTTTTTTTTTATTATTATTATATTGAATGAGTATCACGAATATCGCTATTTGATATGGAAATGTTATTGGTCACGGCACAAGATAGAGAACTATATATGTTGCAAGAGAGTATCCAATTTGAATTTTTATATTTCGTAAATAAAAATACAAAAACTTAGAAGTTACTGGTAGTTGAAACTATACAAAAGATTATACGCAAGCAATTACATAATTGGTGGGTCGTATGATTACTGCTTGATGGCCTTCTAGCTTAATCCCTGGCTATCATTATCGTCGATTGGAGTTAGCATACACAATATTTCACTGACTTGGATTAGCGTTAGCGAAAATCACTATCTTTTATACTTTATTTAATTTGAAAATCACCATCATTAGATTCACTACTCATTATACTCAGAGAAACTCCCATATAGGCCATTTTCAATGACGGTATGCCTACCAATATGCTCCATCTAGCATATTGAAATTTCCATATGTTACCATGGGAGTTTCAGTATGCTCTACCAATATGTTGCGAGGCGTATTGAAAGCATATTGTAAATATGGGGCCAACTTTTTTTTAAAAACATATGGGTGATGATGTCAGTAAATATAATGTTTTTTAATTTAATACAGATGATGATGTGACACGGGCAAAATGATGTTCAGTGTGATGGAACAGTTTGCTGACGTGTTGTTGAGGTAACCGGTATACTTGAGCATATTGAAAATACCATTGGAGATGGCCTAAGATTCTCATACAGTTGTATCATTTCCATGGGGAAGTGATATCCCTACCACCAAATTAGATACAATTAACACATCTACATATTAATGACTTATATAGTATGATGTAAAAATTATACATTGTGGCAGACTAACTAAAAGTTGCGTTAAGTTTATCACTTCCCATTTCAATAGGGTGAGACGTTTTTGACTCTCACCATTTTAGTTTAAATTTTCAATAACGTATACAAATGTATACTCCACATCTTATAACCCGTTTTATAAGCATACCTTTCGCTTTAATTATTGCACTAAAAGTACTAACAAAGGATCATATTATACACATTAATTGGTATGTATTTAGCTTGTGACTTTTCATATGAATAATTACCCTCAAATAAAATCTATTTATCTTATAATCAAGTTGAAATATATTATTCATCTTACATAATCAATATATATATATATATATAGCATGGTACCCGCGCAATGTTGCGGCGGTGACGGGTTGTGTAGGTAATTGATGTAAAGTGGGTAGTATATGTATTTTAAGAGTTAAGGAATAAATGATGTAAATATGTGAAAGGATATATTAGTCATTTCACATAGTGTAACTTTTAACATGGCTGTATAATTTTTATATAGTAATATAGATTACATGCCCTCTTTATTCAAATAAAGTAAACTTAATAGTACTAGAATCTTTGTCTTGTTACAAAAATTTAAAAATGTTTCCCATAAACAAGTATCCAAAGATCAATATCTCAATCTTATTTTTGTCTCTCGATAACCAAAAAAGGAAGACGAGAAAAAAGCATCTCATGACATATGTGAATGAGATGCAAAATCAATAAAATCAAAAGCTTTGACGGTTTAATAACACGTACTTCAAACATATATTAACACATAACTAGACAGAGATCCGTGCGATGCGGCGGTGACGATGGTAGTGGTGGCGGTGTAGCTAGTAATGGCGGTGACAGGTGGCAGCGGCGGCGACGACGGGTGGCGGGGGGTGGCGGTGGCAGCGACAACGGGTGGTGGCGACGGCGGTAGCGGCGGTGGTGTCAGTAGCGGTGTGGTAATTATGTAAAAATAAATTTTAAGGGTTGGGGGATGTATGTTGTAAATAATAATTATTTTAAGGGTTGAGGGACGTATATTGTAAATAATTTCATTAAGGATATTATAGGCATTTAGGTGGAGATATTTAAATTAGTTAATAAATGATATGGGCAAAAAAGGAACTTCATTATGCTTTTTTGAGAAAAGGAAGCGTTCCTCATTTATTAAAGAGTATAGATATAATCAACTATAAGGTAAATGTTTATTTAAAAGCCATAATTAAGGTGAAAATCAAGAGACACAATTTTTCCTTTTCATCTTCCCCTTCTTCCCACCATCCGTTGCCACCACCACCATCTGCCGCTGCCACCACTACCACCGTCATCCGCCTGTCAGTCCATGACGGATAAAGGCGAAGCCCGTTAGGTAGATCACCCCATCAATGATCGCCTCCTATAACCTATCACTCCCACTGCTACCCTTTATTAATACCTTTAAGGGCGAAGCCCGCTTCGAATCACACTTTTTGGCGGCGGTGGTGGTGGCAGAGACGGTAGAACAGTGGTGGTGGCGGAGGCGGTAGAACGGTGGTGGTGGTCGTGGCGGGGGGAAGAAGGGAAGAAGAAGGGAAAAAAAAAGGAAAAAATGTGTGGCTGAGATTTGTCCTTTGGTTTTCAAATTTTTTCCAGTATTCATTTGATTACAACAACAACAACAACAGTACCTAATCCCAACACAAGCGACGTATGGAGGAGGTGAGATTTAGACAATCTTATATCTACCCAAAGGTAAAGAGACTGCTTTCATAAGGACCTCTGGCCAAACAGGGAAAGAACAGGTGAGTGTAAGAGGAAAGTAATCATACATGTCGGCCGAGTATCAGACTACATTAAAGACAAAGTTTAATAATAGAAAATACACATAGCACACCTTAGAGTATATCCAACAAAACATGACATATAAGAACCCATTTGAACATATTTAACAACATATAAGCATAATAAACATAACTACATGCATAAAACCAAGCATGTAAGACGGGAGCAACTATTAAGAGTGACACTTTTCATTTGATTACAACCCATGTATCATTGTGATCATTTGCACTTCTTCAAGATGACAATCTTCCAAAAACCAGACAACAAACTCACCTTATGTGGTTTTGTAAAATCAAAGCACGTCACTGCATTTCTTCCGGCCAATAATCTACCAAAGCTTCGCATCTTCGTTACTATCTTTTCTTAGAGGGCGTGCCTAACGGCCTCTTCGGTTTTGTGAATTGTTTTCACGGCCTCTTCATTTGACCTATTCGGTTTGGAACGTTCGGTTCAGTGACGAGAGATTAATGAAGAGAATGAAGGTTGTGTGTAACATCCCAAACCTTTTTTGCGTTGACCGTGACTTGACCGTTAGTCAATGTCTATTTTCGTTATGTTATGTGCCTTTAACGTGTTAAATGATTAATGTATCATAAGTTGAATGTAATATGTGATTAAATGCTATGTGTCTATCATGATGATGATTAATATGTCTTAAATGTAAAGATTAAAGTGACGTTATAGCTTAGCGCGTGCTTCATAAGTCGTTATGTATCCCGTTTGTGGGTTAAGCCTTTTGCGTGAAGTTGTTAAGTAGAGGGACCAAAGTTGGACATTTCCTAAACTCCTAATGGCTGCATAATTAGGTTAGGGCAGCCATAAGTCTCATATTTCAGTTTCTAATCCAAGTTATAGC
>JAOEHQ010046475.1:0-22411 GCA_025447715.1 Asclepias incarnata
GTTATTTAGTAGATTATAAACCACTTGTTTCTTTATTATTGGTTTCATTTTGCTCATGAGAACCATAATTGATTCTAATAATATAAAAGATTAACTTCTTTATTTGTAAACTGAAGAATGATGGAAGAAAATGTGATCGAGTTGATGAATATATTATTCGGAATTTTTATTAAGTAAAATAAAACCAAAGTTGGAGTATAACATTTAATGTAGATAACTTTCACCGAACGAAAACAGAGAAAGTCGAAGATGATGTTTTTTGCCTAAATTTTATGAGATGAATTTATGTTTCATGCAATCACCATTTCTAATTACTTACGAACAAATGTTGGAAAAAGAATGACCAACATTAACAACATATCTCAAGATGATAAAATTAGTAAGTGTTAGCTTTTACTTTCAATGGTTGAGATTGTATTTAGATTTATTTTTAAGGGTAGAAATTAATTAGAATTCATATTTTTTTTCTCTCTTTGCTTTAGGAACCATATATATATATATATAATTTCATTAGCTATATAAAATATTTATAAAAAAAACATTTATATAAAAAAGATGATAAATGCATGTCATAATTAAAAAAGTACATATTAAATAATATTAAAAAGTTACCATGTTTAAATAGCTAAATTTGACTTTTAGTTTCAAGGGTTAAGATTGTTTTGTGTTTTAATTTAGAGCAATACTAGATCCACAAACAATTTACAAACAAATAATTACAAACACATGTGGCATATGATGTGGACCATCAACAAAGAGAGAGAAAAAATAGCTTGATTTGATTGGTGGAAGATTTGTTTGTAAACATTTGTTTGTAATTTGTTTGTCAACCTAGCATTTCTCTTTAATTTAAATGGCCTAGATCAAAAGTAGGTGTATTTTTTTCTCTTTGTTGTGGTAACCATATATATATATATATATATATAATAGTAGACTCATGTTAAATAGATTTTCACAATAATATATATATATATAGGGGTTAGTTCAAATAAAATAACTATTAAGATAAAATAAATAAAACAATCATTACTTCTTAAGTGAAAATCATTGTACATCATGTTTCGTTACTAATAAATCATGAAATTCATAATATTAATTGGTTTTAACTATGATGCATCAATTTTATATACTTATTTATATAATTGTGCTTTGTGTATCTTTTTTTGGGTAATGGGTTACCCCGATGAATTATATTGCACAACAAAATAACGTTAAGTACAAGTGGTATGGCTTTTTGCCAACCAATTCATATATATGACATGCTATATATATGTAAACTAGCCAAAGAAAGCAAACAAGAAATAAACAAGTTTAACTACACACTTGTGATCAAAACACAATGTGTCACTTAAGAAATAAACACATTCCTATGAAGGTTGCTATCTAACATAAACCAGACTTTCATGTGGCACCTTCCAAGCATTAAGCACCCGATCCACATGAGCAAATTTCTTGAACCGAAGAGTGACTAACTTCCAAGCTTTGTGTATCTTCGTGCATCAGTTTGTATACTTGTGCTCTGTGTATCTTCGTGCATCAGTTTTATCATGATCCAATGGTTTAGATCTTGTTTTTTTGTTTTACGTTAAGTTTTGTTTTACAATAACCAACCCCTATATATATATATATATATATATATATATATATTGTCGCATGTTTAACACACCATTACAAAAACAACCTTCCATTTTTGGGTCATTATCTTTAGACAAAATTAATTGTCCATAGATAATGTTTAACGATTATTTTTTATTTTTTATGTTAGTTTTATCCTCAATATTATTTTAAACATATATGTTATTGTTTAAAATTGTGTTTCCTAAATCTCTATTAGGAACAATACTGATCAAATATATAGTTAATTAGTTATACATTTAACATATTAAGTAAACGGTTAAATGGATTAGGTTTTTTTAGATCGGGGTTGGTGGGAGGATGACCGAGTTTTTAACTCGGATTCCAACCATTTCTCCGAAGATCCCACGATATTGACCTAGAGATCTCGATCGAACATGAGACCTTGAGGAAGCATGATGCCTAATCGGCCACTAGCTACACCATGGTGGTTAGACGAGTAAAAGTAGTAAGATAAATTATTATCTAAGCATAATATTATATTTTGATTGTATTAATTTCTCGCGCACCTTCAAACACGACCATGCAACTTTCATGGTGGTTCTAGCTATAGCTACTTTTGTTATTGCTAATTAAATGTAACACATATATGGCAGGAGAAAACTGCACGAATCGGCTTATGAGAAGGAAGTAGAAGACGAGGTTGAGGTCAGCACGAACGAGGTTGTTGAAAGTTTTCCTATCGAAGAGATATCCCATAAACCAGTGGCGAAGCCAGGTAAAAAACTTTGGACGGGCCAAATCTAAAAATCGAGTAATAAAAGCTACAATTTTTTTATTTGGACGGGCCAATTACCTTATGGGCTAATTTTTATGAGAAATATACATATAAATAATAGGGTTAGTAAGAAGGTCAGGGCGGGCCTTGGCCCATCCAAGTATATACTTGGCTTCGCCCCTGATTCCAACCACCTGATTTAACTAGTACCTGGTCAACCGGCCAGTTTAACCAGTACCCGGCCAGTCGACCGGTTTAACTAGAGCCGGGTTTTTTTATTAAATCGGTCAACAGTTGAACCGGACGGTTTTTTCGTTTTTTTAGGTTAAACCAGTTGGTAAAAAACCGTTAATTTTTTTCCCCCTAAAGGCAAAACCTTATCTAAAGATAATTTCAAGTTTTTAATCTTGTAATTTTTATTTTTTGTATTATTAAAATTAGATATTACTGTTGTTCACTTGTTTAATATGATGATTTATATACTTTAATATTATTTTGGGTTCTTTGTGGAGTATAAAACATATATTTTGTTATTATAATTATTTAATAATATATTTGAGTGAACTGTACTTGTATATTTGTTGTATTGTAATAATTTTAGTAACATTTTTATGAAAATAAATTTTCAACCCAATTCAGCCTACTGATTCAATCAGTTGAACTGTATTTCGGCTACTAACTGGTTTAATTAAAAAACAAATTTCAAATCTCCGCCTAGCGGATAAAACCCAAGGAAAACCTCACTAGGCGGAGATATGAATCTTGTCAGATGCAAATTCGGCCTCCGTTAATCCCAGTTGTTAGGGGACCTAAGTGAGGTTTTCCTCGAGTGCCTACTTAGTTAGGATGGAGCAGGGTCCGGTTAAAACAACCGATTTATATCGTTGAGTGGGCCTTCAACTTTAGATGGTGAGGGCGGGGCTGTTTGTTCGAAAGTCGCCAATAAAAATTAAAAGAAGATCTTGTATTCTTTATGGTTGGGTATCCTCCGTTAATTGTTGAAATCGTCGTTCTTCTTTGGTTAATACAGTATATTTTACGTGGTTAAGGTTACGTATGGTTCAATTTTTGAGTTTCTTAATGTTTAAAGTTTGTATTGTGTTACATGTAGCACTTTTAACCAATTTGGCTTTGGGCTATTTTTGTTATTAAAATATATCAAAATTGACATCATTGTAGTAAACGATTTGTGATAGTGTGTTATTCTTATTGACTAGACCAGAAACGCGTGCAAATGAAGAGGACTATAGATTTGAAGATTGATATCGAGGTATTGTTGTATGTCACACTAGAAAAGGTCTCATCGGTTTCTTCTTTTATCCTTGTACTCCATAGTAATTATTTTCTTTTCGAAACATATGGTTGTTGTATTTGTTATCACAATTGTGTATTTGTGTTCGAGTCAGTGTACTCTCACTTTTATGGAGTGAATATTAGGTATCTATTAAAGTAATTACTCTATTCAATAACTATACTTAATAAACATTTGTTTTATAGATACATGAATCACACAAGAGCATCACAATTTGACAAACGCTTTTTGTTATTTTGTAGGCATTGTTTGTTTCTTAGTTATATTCTTCCGGGAAGAATCTAGATTATGTAATTGTTGCATTTCTGGATTGTTTGTATTTTTTTTCTTGTTTCTAGTACCTTGTTAGTAGACATATTTATATTAATATATTCTTTTGCGGTTAAAAAAAAAAAATTAGTCGTATAAGTGAAGGAATATTACCTGGCTAAAAAAATTGGGACGGTCTTTCAAGATAATAATATGAAAGGCAAGAATACGTGTAAGGATTCTTTTATGCAGTTTTTTCATTGGTGTAAGAAAAATAATCGAGATGACAGAAATTGATTGTCGGGTGACGGATGGTCTACGGGTTAGAAGGTTTTGGCTCAAGACAAACATTTTTAAATGTGGGTCAAAAAAATTAACTTTTTTCTTAATCAAATTTTTAATTTTATTTTATAAAATTGTATGAGAATTTAGAAAAAGTTCCACCCGAACAACACATGAGTATTATACTAGTTCAAATTGTTTATAACTAAAATTATTCTTTATTGTCCAACTTAACTTACCTAGAATATTACCAATGAGTTCTTGGTCTAGTGGTCCAAAGATAAGGTGGGAGGCTTTGCCTCTTTGAGATCTCGGGTTCAAGTCCGGGCATTGAAGTTCAATTACTAATTTGGAGAAAACTAACTACTAACTAATAACATTTGCCGTAAAAAATAACATAAAATAAACTTGTCTAGAATAGTTTGTACATTTTGTGCTATTAGAACCATAAGCCGGAAACTGGGTCAATCCATTCTATGTCGAAGCATCCAAAGCATAATTTCACTGTATCCCTTGTTTGTATATACAACAAACTACATGTAATACTATATATCCAAGACTTCCCTGATGAGTTTTTTCCTATCATTTTATCTTGCAACTCTTGATTTATTTTTAAATATAAATGGGATCCATTGAACTCCTTTTTTGTTTTTGAACGGGAAATTTGGATTCAGCGGCATGTCTCTTTATATATCAACTCCAATTTTGGAGGAAACCCATTACGGAAAAACCCCTGTCTTCATTTTTAAGAGCATTTTGCTCATTCCAAAATTTGAACCTAAGACCTTAAGGTCTCGCGCTTGCAAGTAGTTCTGAACCTTGACACTTTACACTTACAAAATGGTTTTGAATTGGGCGTTTATCTTTGATATTTTTGAATGTAGATTAGCTAAATGGAAAGCCTCTTGTCTTTCGATGGGAGGAAGGGTGACCCTCATTAAATCAGTTCTTGAAAGCCTCCCAACTTATTACTTGTCTTTATACAGAGCCCCTATGAAGGTTATTGATGGCTTGGAAAAAATCATTAGGCGTTTTCTTGGGGGAGGCTCAGAAGGGGTGAAAAAGATTAGTTGGGTACCGTGGGATAGAGTGGCTTCACCTAAGTCGGCGGGTGGGCTGGGTCTGTCCAGTTTAAATGACACCAATCTGGCTCTACTCTCCAAATGGATGTGGAGATTCAAAACGGAAAAGGATAGCCTTTGGAAGACTGTTATCATGAGGATTCATTTTAATAATAAAGGTTGGGGCGCACTTCCATTGAACAGGTACCAAACCGGTACGTGGAGAGCAATAGTTAAAGCTGTGGATTCGATTTCAGTCTCAAATGTGCGACTGAACCAGGTCATGAAAGGCGTTTGTGGTAATGGGAACGATATATATTTCTGGTTGGATACTTGGGCAGGAGACAAACCGTTATGTTTGTTGTTTCCTGCCTTGTACAGCCTCGAGTTGGTTAAGACCTGTAAGATCAGCGATCGGTTAATTGGTGGTTTTGGGGACTCGCGTTTTGTTTGGAACTGGAAACGCAACTTGCAGTCACCTGATGAGCTTAATGATTTGGTAAACCTCTCTATTAGTCTTCAGGAGATTCTCCTGTCAGGGTCTTGTGACAGATGGTTATGGCAGGGTACTCAAAGCTCGGTTATGACAGTTAAGGGGGTTAAAGAATTCTTACGCAGCGAGCACGATTACAACAGCATGTACGTTTTACCCTGGTCCAAATGGGTTCCCTCTAAGGTTAACTTATTTATGTGGCGGCTTGCTTTGGATCGTATCCCGTCTTTTGAGAACCTCAGTATTCGAAATTGCTACAATGGTACCGGGTATTGTGTCCTGTGTGATGAAAGACTCGAGACAGCGGAACATCTTTTTTGTGGGTGCAATTTTGCTCAGATGGTTTGGAGCTTTGTTAGCTCGTGGTGTAAGGCTCAACCGTTCTTTGTTTTCTCCATCAAAGACTTGGTTGAGATCCATGAGTATGTAGGAATTGATAAGAAGGATCGGAAAGCTCTTAAGGGAATTATAATGGTGGCTTGTTGGTGTATTTGGAAGGCAAGGAATGACCGGGTCTTTAACAATGCTATTATCAAGATCGAATCCGTGGTTCAAAATTTAAAGTCTTTGACGTTTCTTTGGTATAACAATAGAAAAAAGAATGTATACATTAGTTGGTTCGATTGGTGTAGATTCAAATTAACTTAGTCGTTTGTGATAGTATGGTTATTGTACACTTTTTGTGACACCGTTTTGGTGGTCACGTTTTGAATATAATAGTTACCTTTCAAAAAAAAAAAAACTTACAAAATGGTTGACATTCAAAATAGAATAAAGAAAAGCATTCTTTGTTTTTTGGTGTGTATGAAAGGTCTAACTTATATGGGACATTACATTACGTCATTTTATTAAATACTACATTTTTTTTGTTCCAATTTAGATGTTCATTTTTATATTGAGATGTCTAAAGTTAAATATTCATTTTCATATTTTAACTGATAAAAAAGATATTGTAGTAGCATGAAATGATTTTGTAAATTTTATTGTATCAATTTCTCAAAGGAGTATGGCATGGAGCATTGTGGGACGTTTGGTTATTGGAGCATCAGTTATTATATATGGCAAGAAAGGAATGCTCGACTTTTTAATAGTAAAAAGCTTTTGGTACATAAACTTGTGGAGATAATCTATGAGACTGTTCGATTGAAGCTTCTAACACTAAAGTTTAAACTATCCACAAATTCGATTACTGTGTTTGATGTGTGGAAGCTAAAGAAGATTGATGATTCTTGATGTACTCTCTTATAAGAGTATTGTGCTCGTAGGAAGTTCTCTAATATAGGATTGGTCTGATTGGTTTAAGGTCTTGAGGCATGTTTTCAGACTTGGGTTATTGAGATATTTGTTGCCTCTTTAAAAAAAAAAATTATACATATTTTTATTAATTTTAATAAAATTTACCGGGTATCATCTTTTACCTAAAAAAAAATTATTTTGGTGATATAGATGATATTTTATTGATGAATAGTGTAATGATTATATATTTTTAAAATTGTATGTATATTTAAAGTAAATATTACTTATAAGGCGAAGCGAAAATATGACATTACTCCATAATTAAGATTTGATAAATTGCTTGGGTGTAGATTTTCTCCAGTTTTATATCGTTTTTGGAATAATAATAATAATGTACTAAATAAAAGAGAGAAGGTATAACCGTGTAACATGTACCGTTGGAATTCGAATATTCAATTAAGGAACAAGGAAATATCAAGTATGACTTACTAGTGGAAGAACTCGTGACACGTTACATGATACATTGTTGTCATAAACTTTTCAAACCATAATGTCACATAATAATTGTGCCATACAATATTATGACATCATAAATAAGTTTTATAATCTTTCTAATTGATGTAATCATGTGGTATGTGCAATTGGAAATTTATTTTACTATAAATTATATTCTATTTAGTGTTTAGGTGTAATGCAAGTATGCGACAAACGAAAGAAAAAAAACATAAATGCATAACACAAATATTAGCGATTATAGTGATTAGCTTAATGCAATAATCAAACTAGATAGTTTTTGGGTAAACGATCGTAAAGAAAACCTAAAAATCATTATTTGTTTTTGGTAATTTGGGTTACATAAAGTATTTGCACATTTAAAAAGGATTATGTACCATTGAACTTTGGTTCTTGTGATATGTACAATGACCCATCAACTTATATGTTGTGGATTCAAGTCTCATGCGTCATTTGTGAATTGGTGTAGAATTTGTGTGAATTTGTTTAGTTGATTTTCTAAAATGAAGGATTATGGAATTAATTTTTTTTGGTGGGCGATGTTTCTTTGTTCGAGTTTGGGCCAAGAAAATTTTTGGTGAGGGATGTATTGTGTGTGGTGGAGATGGGTGGTTCTCATCAAGTGGTCAGCGTTAGGCAGTTTTTGGTCATGGATCGGGACAGGTAGTTTTGAATTTTATTTTTCAGGTCGTGGTTGAAATGTGAGTTTGTGGTTTTGGATTGTGGTAACGGTAACGGTAACGTTTGTTTGTGAAGTATTGAGGTTTAAAGGCCAGGACCGATACTTAAGCTAGGGCATTGCAGTTTGACGTCGTTTATTAATCCAGAGGTATTTCTTAGGCAACCATCCTCACTTTCTGCAATGAGAGGTGATATTCGTACCACTCTTGTTGATACATCTACCACAATGTACAACTTATACAGCATACTGCACAAGTTATTAATGCATTATTGTGGTAAATGTATCAAAGAAAATGGTACGAATATCACATTTCTTTTGCAATGACACTACTTGGTCAGATGTGTAGATAGATTCGTTTGGTTTGAGGCTCCGACGAATTACGTCTTTGGTGTCAGGTGTTGAGACCATGGTCATTTGTAACTCGTTTCGTTGCTTTCTACCGGGGTGCATGCCCTTAGTGTTACTATGTTTTGTGGGTCTGGAGGTCAGGGTTTTACTTCCTGTTGGGCATTCACTTTCTTGTAACTTTGCTTGGTTTTAGACTAGTCATGACTCATGAGTAACAAGGTCAATGGTCTTTATTTGTTCGAAGTTTTAGAATCAAGCCAGCGGTATCATATTAGTGTCATGCAATTCTAGCAGCTTGCTAGATTTTGTTTATCTTATTTATATTATATATATATATATTTGCCTTTAAAAAAAATATATGAAATTTAATTTTGCACATCTTGAAGAATGTAAAAATGAAAAATGGAAAAAAAAAAAAACCCTAAAAAAATGTAATCACCAAGAAAAGTAACATAAGGTTCAAATTTTGCCAATACAAGGTATATATTTTAGGCATTTACTCCTTAAATGTGAGAAATTAAATTTTGTAATCCTTTTTTTGCATGAAGTGCTCCATACTATACTTATCTCTTCTTCTAGGTTTATTGATACTACTCCGTAACATACTTTAGCATATGTACTATAGCAACCCTTGTACATTGACTTATTTATGTTTACTTGATTATACGCCCTGTATACGCGTAGATGCATTTATGCTTGTGTACCTATATGTTGTCGCACGCTTGTATGCTTATATATTTTTATTTTTTGAAATATATATATCTGCATATCTCCACATACACCCATAGTTTCATACACATACGCATCCACATATACACACACATTTGTTTACTCCCAGTCACTCTGACATGAGGTCATTTTGGAAGTAATATCTCCATCCATGGGTAAAGGTAAGATTGTGTACATCTTACCTCTCTCATACTTTGTTCATGGAGTGATTGGGGGTCATTAACATTGACACATTGTCAAAAATTGAACTTTGGATTAATTTTTTCAATAATTTTCTCTATCTTATTCCATTTGATTATTATCAAAATTTATAAGTACAAATATTTACAAAACACTTCTAGCTATTAGGTTGAGTCAAATACTAAAATTAATAAACTTGTAAGACTCCATATTACAAGGGGAATACCCCCACCCACTAAGCTAGTAAGTAGTATCGGACAAGGTTTGAATTCACAAACAATTCAATCAATGTTTTGAAACCCAGAGTAAAAACTAAATGGGCAGTTGGGTCCAAAAGCCAATTGAACCATGTGTAGTTGAATAAGTTAGACCCAATAAAAGCCACAAATTAAGGAAAACTATTACAATATCCTACTGAAACCTTCAATTTTTTTTCTTTTCTTCAATCCAATTTTGGATACGATACTCATTAGCGATACTCGGTAATTTTTTATGGTAATTGTTTCATGTGATTTAATAGTGGACAAAATACCATGTTTTGTTACATTCATTTATTCGGAAATTTTTTCAATAGATTATAAAATAATATTAATATAGTTTTTTTTTAAATTAAACTAATGTATAATTAGTTTAATACTTTATGTATATTTTTAATTATAATTTTTTTATGTAAGACATATTTACTATTTTTTATAATTAAAATTAAAATTATATAAGTTAAAATAAATTAAATGAGTTAATTGTAGAAATGAAAAGTTTGACTAAATATATAGTATTAATTAAGATTTAAACCGTAGGGATATACCGGTCATTTTGTATATCTAAAAATTAAGAGATTCAAGACGTGGGTGAAATCATTATCTAAAATACTATATAAAGCATTTTTTCTCACTTTCATTTCTCAAAAAATGATTTAATCTATTTAAAATGCCCTCACTTTTATTTATCATTTTAAACATCATCATTTGATATACCTATAATATCTTTATTAATTACACTATTTAACCTTTAACTGCTATAATAACTACACTAACCCTTTACACCATTTATCTTTATATCAATTACCTACGCTACTCAATACTCACCGTAGCCACCGCCACCATCAGTCGCAGCCACCACCATATCGCCGCCACCGCATTACGTGATCATCCATCTACCAGTAGATAATAGATATACTGGTATTGATGACCAAATAGACGAACATTCTATAAAACGATAATATCAGTATATCACTAAACATTCGATCATTTACATTTACATCCATACCTAAATGTCTTTTACTAATACATGAAACAATATCAATTATTATTCATAGTTCAATCATAACTAATTTCCTTTTAAACAACACACCAAAATCAACCACGTATACACTTTCCCCACACCAAGCAAATGCAATAACATTTTCTAATAGACAAATTTATATTCAAATTTATACACAAATATATATCTATGGGCTATATCTATATATATTCGTACTAAATTTTATTTCCCAAATTAAATAAAAATAAATAAACCAATCAAATTTCAAAAGATATTATTAAATTTAAGTAAAATTTCACTTTATCATCATCATCATCACTTATTATCATTTTCATATCCGTCTTCACTTTTCCCCCACCCCTGCCGGAAAACCCAATCTTTATTGCCGGCGACACAAATGGCATCATCAATTCCACACCTTTCAGTATCCCCACCACTAATTTCACACACAAACACCATAAAACACAAACCCCAGAAAATTTTCACAAACTGCATAAAAAATAACCCAAGATTTCGTTCTCCGGCGATCAAGAAACCATATTTTTCCGGCGCCGGAGGTGGTGCGGCGGCAGCTTTTGCGTGTTCTACGTCATACCCATTTATTGGGAAAGTGGGGTTGCATAAAAGAGAAGGAAATTTCAATTTGTTATCTTATGGTACAAACTATAATACAGGATCAACGGTTGCCGTGAAAGCTGACGTCTCACAGATTTTATCGGCGGCGTTGCCTTTTGTGGTGGCGGTCACGGCGGTTGCTGCGTTGTCTCAGCCGTTGACATTCACTTGGTAATTACTTTATATGTGTGTTTATTTTTATGTGTACTATAAAAGGTGTCACGACGCCAAGGTGGGGATTAGCCCACTTGGTAGAGGCTTTTGACTCTTGGGGTGAAGTCCAGGTTTAATCCCTAGCATGGGGTAGTTTAGGATTATTTGGTATAGTTTAGGAGTATAGTAGATTTGTCATTCAAAAAAATAAAGTGGCATGACATTTGTGTAGAAGTATTAGTTTTTTTTTTAACGGCAAATGTTAGTTGTTGGTAGTTAGTTTGGCGTTTGTTAGATGTGTTTCGCATGTAGCCTAGTTGGTTCCGAAGTTCGGAAATTTGAAAATACACCCATGTATATGATTTGAGAATAATATTCTTAGTGAAGTCAGGCCATCGTCTTAGTGGGCTTTTAAGTGAGCTTGATTTAGGTATCATGTGATGAGCTTTGTGCTGTCTGATGTAGGCTGGTTGGGGTAAATCAAGTCCAATGTGAACGTTTCGTGAATAAAGTGTTTTGATGTTATTATATATAAGTTATTGCAAGTTTTATTAAAATAGTACTCATGTTTTTTTATACCATTTGTTTAGTTGACTTAATAAATGTATTGTGTTTTAATAAAAAAATAGAATCTTTGTTTGTTTTGGTTACTTTGTAAAGTGTGGTTAAAGAAGTCAAATACATGTGCAGGGTGTCAAAGGAACTTTATGCTCCAGCTCTTGGTGGAATCATGTTATCAATTGGTATTAAGCTTTCTATTGAAGATTTCATGCTTGCTTTTAAAAGGTCAATATAATTATTAGTTTTGTTATAAGAATGCATTATACTCGAAACTAGTACAAATGTTAAAAGTTCCACATGAGTTCTAAAATAGTTATGCCGTTTATGTTTTTTTTGCAGACCTTTACCGTTAACTTTGGGGTTTCTTGCTCAATATGTGTTGAAACCGGCTTTAGGAGTGTTTGTGGCACGATCATTTGGGATGTCTCCCATTTTCTATGCAGGGTTTGTGTTAATGTCGTGTGTTGCAGGAGCTCAGTTGTCTAGCTATGCTAGTTTTTTGAGCAACGGGGATGTAGCTTTGAGCATTCTGTTAACGAGTTCAAGTACTATTGCTTCTGTTCTTGTTACCCCTCTTTTAACCGGTCTTCTTATTGGATCAGTTGTCCCAGTGGATGCTATAGCAATGTCAAAATCAATCTTGCAGGTACCGGTAAAATTAAATCCGTTATGAACTTGATTGACTTACAGGAGAAGTGGCAAAATGGGGGGTCAGGGGGTTGGGTTAAAACAAGTCATTTTGGACTCGAAGAATGTAAGTATGGGTGTAGGGGTTGCATGAAAACACTTTTTGTTAAAGAAGTTAAATTTTTATAAATTTCTAGCATGTCAAATATCGTTGCTTTAAAAATATACGTTAGACGAATCTCTACCCCGTATGACCAGTTAATCCATTTAACGTGTTCTATTTTAAGTTATATCTCAGTCTGACATGTTAAACAGAACCCAGATTTACCAATTGTGATCAAACAGGTCAGAATTGCCACCTCCATCATGCAGCTCTATTAGTTCTGAATTTCTGATTTCCGAGTATTTGTTGTTACTTTGCAGGTTGTTCTTCTTCCAGTCACACTCGGCTTAGCACTTAATACATATGCAAAACCAGTTGTATCTGTTCTTCAACCCGTGATGCCATTTGTGGCTATGTTTTGTACTTCACTTTGTATTGGCAGCCCATTAGCAATTAACCGTAACCAAATTCTTTCCACGGAAGGTCTGAAGTTGATTTGGCCTGTATTGACGTTTCATGCGGTTGCATTTACCTTTGGTTACTGGATTTCCAAACTTCCGTTCTGTAGGTGTGTTTTTCTTTTACCTGTTTTAGTGTTTCATAATGCACGTTGAAGGTGGTAATTTCAGCCCGGGTCTATTCTGGGTCAAATGGTTAAAAGTAATTTGCGCAATGAAAAACGGTAAGTGTCGTAAGTTACCCAATGCTTTTAGGCATAAACCTCCTAAATCATTTGCCTGTCAATTTTATCCAAAAAATATATTATTCAATAAAAAAATCTTGAGATGCTATAGTTCATTTGTAAATTGATTCAGTTTTCACCAAAAAAGGTTTTCAAGTGAATCCCGCCCAACCTATCACGACCAGGAATAATATGACCCATCTGACATGAATGAATATGTTTTAAGCTGTCCTGATTTGTATATATTTCCACCTCTCGTATTCTACTATATTGATCAAATTTGTTATATTCAACTTTTTTGTATTTGTAATGTTATGGCAACAGGCAAGAGGAGGAAGTAAGCAGAACGATTTCACTATGCACAGGAATGCAGAGCTCGACATTGGCAGGACTCCTTGCGACCCAGTTCCTGGGGAGCAGCCAAGCAGTTCCACCCGCATGTTCGGTGGTCGCAATGGCAATAATGGGACTCTGCCTGGCCTCCTTTTGGGGCAATGGTTTTCGAATCAGAGACTTACCGAATGTTTTCATTCCACAAACCGATTCAACTGTTAGCCAATGAAAAAATGTTCTTTATTAGCATTTTTGAGTCGATTATTGAGTAGAGCTAAATACGTTATAGGCAGTGTAGTGTAGTAACTAAATACAAGTCGAAATTAACTTACGATAAACGCTAATACATGGGTTTCTAGAAAATGTTGGCTTTTTGGGTTTTAAAGGCGCCCTTGCAACGTGCGTTGACACGAATTCTTTGATGTAACTGTGTATATTGTCTACTTACAGAATTAGTTGAAGTGTTGTGCCTCAATTTCCTATCCAAGTGTATAACGTTTTTGAATTAGTGGTTCGCTTTGCAAAAAGAACTTGGACCGTTTCGGCCAAATCATTGATCCAGTACTAGATGTAGCTTTTCTGTCAGGCAAAATGCCTAATATCGAGTACAATGCTCTCAGGATACTGCTGGTGAACATTTATTCGTTTCAAGCCAAAAGACAATGGGCCGATTTCAGGCTTGATCCATTATTCAAATATTGGTGGTAGGGGTTAGTCGGTTACACAAGGCATATGTGACTATGTGAGAATGACCGGTTAACATTAATGTAGGTTTGGGTCAGGTTGGTTAGAACTGGGAAATTTTGTTTTGTCCATTTATAATGTTAATAAAATATTAAATGTATCCAGTAATCTAATACTTGTATACAACAATGTACGATGTTGTATACATCGATCAAAACTATATTGTGAGCAGCTTTCAACCTATTTGAGTAGTTTAACTCATTTAATGACCCCGAGATTAAGAATAATCTAAACTGACCCATTTTTAAGTAATTCCTACACTTTCCATCTTGAGTCTGTTGTATGTTTTAAGGTTAGTTAGAGTGTAGATACAGACTAATCCAACCTTATGCGCTCTTCGGTCCGTGGTCCATGTATCTTGTTTTCCTAAACATATGATGGATCAAAACGATTAACCGCAACCAAAGATATTAACGACTAGAGAGACTACTGATGCGAATATTGGTTCTTAGCTTGGCGTGGGGCTTTTTAAAAATGTTCGAAATTTAGAGCTTTTTTGTTTTTTGAGTACATTTTATATCGAAAATAATTCTTGTTTGGATGTAACTTTAAAAATAGAAAAAGAAAAAAGAAACCCTCAGCAACGTCGACGTCGGTCTTGACTTTCAGCTTCTAGTTACACCAAACTTACTCATCGGAGGTTGAAACAAACAAGCAACGGCTGTTTTTGTTATAAGGCAGCCATTCTACTTGGCAGCCCATTCTAGTCTTTTTACCAAGTATTTATTCCTTTTAGGATCTACTTTTAACTATCAACTCAATTTTTGTGGCAAAAAGTTGATAACCGGCAAACCAAGTCGGCCAACTATTAGCTGTCTATCCATAATGTGAGACATAACTGACTCACTCTAACGATTATAAATGGTAAACGAAAGTAATTATAAAACTGGAGTTTAATTTGTATATGCATGAATTCCTTTAGTATAAAAACATGCATCATGTGTATAACAGGGAATCTGAAATGCATATACAGATGTGTATATATGTATACATTAGGCCAAATTCCACATGGGTCTAAACTCTAAAGTTAGCCAGTTGTTTAAGGAATCTATACCAGACCCTCCCCTTTCTCTCTAATTTTTATTTATGGGCCATATATTTTTTAATTTTCTCAAAAAAATTATTCTTAAATGGTTAAGATATTTCACAAACACACGAATATTAAGTGTAGGAAAAAGTTCTGGTCATCCATTCTTAATTTTGTAGTTGATAGGTTTAATTGTTGTATATTAATTTTATTTTTTTTAAAAGGTATTAATTAATTTAAATGACTTTTATATGTGGTATATATGACATTTTGAATCATCATCTTTGGAAAGTGATGGTCCATATTTATTATGGTTAAGAACTAAACATATATTGAACACAAAAAATGATGTGTTTGGTGTTTAGTTACGTTTTTTTATAATTTGCTTAAAACTATGAATTCTTACAAGAAACTCTTTCTTCTTCTTTGGACTCTCATAAAAACAACACTGTAAACTTTATATATATATATAGATATAGTGATCAAGTGAGAACCAAAAACAAAGGTGAAAACTATGAAAACCACTAAAAAATCATCTTTTTTTTAAAAATATCATTTTTTTATACTTTCACTTTTATTTCTTCTCCAAACTTTCCATCCTCTTTTTCTATCTCACTTCGAGACTCACAAACTCCGATCACCACCACCTCCAAGGGCGGAGCCCGTGCGGCTAAGGGCTACGCCCGTACCATATCCAACCACCACCATCTCTTGGATCGCCGCTCATCAAATCTAAACCATTCCCAAATGCGTTCAGCTCTCAACCCCTTTATAAATTCCTTGAGGTCTACGACCGATAAGCGCGAAGCCCCCCTGAACGGGCTACGCCCGTTCAACTAAGGGCCCGTACCGTCTCCATCTGTTTTCAACACATAACCCATAGGGGGAAAAATTTGAAAATTTTTTTTATTTTTTATTTTTTGGGAATGGGTTTTTATTAAAATAAAATCAAAATAAAAAAAAAAAAAACCATACCAAAAAAGGAAAAGAATGAGGGGAAATAGTGGTTCACATAGTTCTCACCCTTATTTTGGTTCTCACGTTAACCCTACCCTATATATATATATATATATATATGAAGGTGAATATGGGATTGCCTCCATCTAAGTTTAAGTGAGGAATATCTCACATCTTATTTTTTTAATCACTAAAAACATAGGCTAAATATCCTCTCAAGTTGTAAATAACTTGAGAGATCAAGTTAAAGAGATTTTAACCCTTAGATTAAAATCAAGGATCAAGATTCAAAAATACTTTTAAATCTTGATTCTTGCTTTTTATTCAAGGGTTGAGAACATTCCAATTTGACTAGTCAAGCTGAGAAATTTAAGAGGATCCTTCTTAATTTTAATTCAAGGATTGAGATCATTCCAACTTGACTAGTCAAGTTGAGAAACTTAAGTAGATCCTTATCGAAAACATGAGGCCCAAATCATTGATTTATTTTTAAAATAATATTAAAATATTAAGATGTGAGTGGTTTTTCATCTAAGCTTAAATGGGGAAGAACCTCATATTTACTTTTGTCACACATATATATATATATAGTCTTTTCTTATTTTTATAACAACTGTGAAGACTTCTAAATTGTGTATTGGGTCACACGCTTTTAAAGTCCACTCACATGTGAAACGTTACAAAAGTTTATGTTGAAGATATTTTTTTTTCAAAACCTTATATATAACCATTTGTTCACATGTACGTGAACGGAAATATGAAGAAATTCATTCACAAATGAACAAAAAGTTATTTTGAATATTTTGAAAAAAAAATTCTTCTATAACATAAACTTTTATAACATTTTACATGTGAATGAGCTTTAAAAACATATGATCCAATACATAATTTAAAATGTTTCAGTGAATGAGTTTTATGAAATATCAAATATCAAATAAGATAGATAGAAGTTCACAAAACTAATACGAGTAACCTTTATTTTCGAAGAGAAGACGCGACATATGACATCGCTACGCTATATGCTAAAGACATGATAACAAACTATAAATATAGTATTCGTGAAATGTTTTGACATGAAGACAATTTTCTAAAACAAGATTGCTCAAAAACAGATTAAAGTAAAAAGTAGCAAAAGGAACTTGGTACAAAAGATGATTTTTTTATAGAAAAGAACAAATATTTGATTTGATTATATACCAAGATAAAGATACTCTCTTCACATGGGGATATGACTTGAATTGATGGGAAACCCAATTAATTTGTTGTTCATTTGTTAAATCTTTAATTTAAAGCTAACTAACTAATATGATTAAGTATATAAATTAATACATACTTTTTTAACTTTAGAACTAGTTGTACCTATACATATCTATGGCCTTAGCTTGACTCTCATTTCTAGTTATGATCTAACTATATATAAAGACGTTTCAAACCTGTAAATACAACGATCTTTAAAGATAAGATAGATTAGGTGCACCTTCCATGAATAATTAATTACCTATAATCGTTATGAAATGTCGATTCATGCGAAATCAAAGTCCAATGATCAGAGCAACGATATAGCATATGATAATTAAAACTAAAGTGTATGTTAATTAATAATAACGTCATAAACACGACTCTTAATTAGTTTAATCTCTAAGAGGTTCATGCTCTAAACATGTAGATTTGGAATGAACATTTAAGTTTAGATGTTTATATATAGAAGAAAACCATGTTCCATTTAATGAATCAAGTATGTGTTATTAATTTCTACAAATTAGCTACATAACTTGTTAACTAACACAAAAGAGAAGTCTAAAAACAAAGTTCTTTAAAAACATTGACAAAAATAATTAAATTTATGAATCAATTAACTACAAAAATTAAATATGTGTTATTAATTGATTTCTACAATTTAGTTACATACAACAAGTAGTTAACACAAAAGAGAAGTCTAATTAAAAAGCAAAGTTCTTTCACAAACATTGACAAAAATTCGGAAAAAAAGCACGCCAAGTTGGTACCACTTTTCTATTCTGCAAATTTGAGTTATAATTTGTTCTTGAAAAAGATAAACAAAAGCTTTACATATAAACAACTTCATATATATTTTTTGCGGGTCACAATCTTCTCCGTTTGACATATTATTATACATAAACTATATATATATAATTTTGTATGTATATAAGACATATATATGTATGTATACATAATACATAATCAATATACATATATGTCTTTATATGTAAATATATGTGTGTGTGTGTATCATTCAATTCGTTGTATGCATATATATATCTATATACATATATATTTAAATGGTAGAATAGAAATCGACCAAAGTTCTCATGACCTCTACCTGTGTAGCAAGACACTTTATATAATCTGCAGTTTCATCCAACAAACAACATGCGTCCATCTTTCCAGAACCAGGCACAAGCTTCCTCAGCTTCACTTCTTGACCCGAATTTCCAAACGGGTCAACATATTCTCTTTTAGGGTTTGAACAATTAGGGTTTCTTCTCTTTATAGATCCTGCATGAACACGGTTATGAACACGAACACGGCTAGTTTTATGATCAACCCATTTCTTGTTTCTTGATAACGTGCCTCGGGTTCTAATCTTCCATAAAATCGCACGGCTCCAAGCTCTTCTTGACCCTACCACGGAAGCCATTGACGCATAGGCCGCGATCTTGACACGATGAGATCTTTTATTGATCTTCATGTGGGTGTAGTCAAAATTTGATCTTTTTGTGTTAAGATTGTTTAGATTGTGAAGAAATTGATAGGCTAGTTGGATCTTGAGATGGGTATTAGTAGGGTTTGTGGGTATGAGTGATTGTTGATTATCATGTAGAGACATGGTGGGATCAAATTAGGGTTGTTTGGAAAGGGAGAAAGGATGAAAGATTTTCTTCTGACACAAAGGGTAAGAAGTACAAAGTTGAGGAAAACTATATATATTGTACTTGTTTCTGACACAAAATCTTGAAAAGAGAGAGAGAGAGAGAGAGGTGTGAAGAGAATGAAGAAAAATAGAAGAGAGAAAAATATTGGGTGTGGAGAGAAAGAAAGGGAGACTTGGGAATCAATCTTTTTGTAGTGATGATAATGATACACTATTCATTGTATTTACTCACAAAACCATTTGCTAAGAAAAAAGTTGTTTATATCAATATCATCATAATTTTTTTAGACATTTTAACACAAACAAACCTTTTCTTGCTGATATCATTTCTATTGCAATTGTAGTTAGATGATAGCTATGATTGTACTAATATATTGTGAAATCTATTTATACGTACTTAGACAAAAATGTAAAGTTTAATTGTGGATGTATTCGGTGACGAAACTAGGACTCAAAATAACCCGTAGTGCAATTTTTTTTAGTTTTTAATATAAACTTTAAAATAAATTAAAGATTTGAAAAAACACGTTTTGGGTAAAAGTTGTAAACAAATTTACAAAAAAGACTTATTATTACAATCCGTAGCTAGGCCGAACATACGGTTTATGCTACCGTTTGGTATAATATAGTTCTCACTCTAGATATAACAAAAATATAGGTTAGAAAAAAACGAAGAAAAGTGATAACGAAAAATCATAGGTTGACAATTGTCTTTAGATGTGTGTTGTTTGTATTAATATAATCATGTAATGATATTTATTACTCCAAAACTTTTATCGAAGGTTAAAAATTAAACAAAGTTAAAAATTAAATTATCAAATGTTTTTGAACATGACTAGACAAAAGGTAGTTGTATTCATATTCGTTTATTTAACTAAACAAACGAATTATTTTGTTCATGCAAGTCCATTGCATGTTAATAAATGCACAAACATGAATGACTTTTTGTTTGAATGATTTATGAACAGTTTGTAAAAGTTTGAATGATTTATGAACAGTTGTAAGACATTTAATTTGTTTGCAATTCATTGTTTTGTAATATTTTGGAGTGTGTTTTGTCTTTTTAAATTATGCAGTTTAGCCTTCTAACTTTCAAAATTTTGATGATTAAACTTTTTGAGAGGTTAAACCATTAAATCAACACAAATGAGAAGATCAGTTAATCATGGAAAAAATAATTTAAAAGGTTAGTCGACATCGAGGTGCCAAACGACTCCATCGATAAGTATATCGATAAGTTAATCCTTTAATTCTCAATTTTTCTAATTCAAAAAATTGAGTTAATCCATTACATCATAGATCAAATCCAACTTTATTTAACTCTTTAAGAGGTTCATAATGGTATTGACAAAATTTCATAGCAAATAAGACTTTATTATCCCTAACATATTTTTTATTTTATGCCTCAACAATGACAATTTTCAAACTACGTAAGAGATGTTTTAATGAACAATTTAAGTATCTCAAGTGAACCGTCGGTCTAAGAATGTGAAATCAGGTTGCCTTATTGTGACTATTTTCGAAAATAAACTTGCCCACACATGATGGTTTAACAAAAGAGAATTTAATCAACCGACTAGGACTAACAAATTGTATCGTGTCGGGTTTACAGATTACGTTCATTATAGTTCAATCCTAGCTAAATCGATCGTTTAATTAATTGAGTCAAACAATGTGACTCTGACCCAAACCATTTATTGAATGGGTTAGTAATGTAGACTCGTTTATAACTAGACTAAGATCAAAAGTTAGACTATATATTCAAATTCAACCACATTATACATAGTATATGAAACAAAATGTAATATCAAGGCACACAAATGATGATAAAATTACATAAACAATCATATTTGTACCTAAGACATGATTTTAAGTTTAATAGCAAAATATAGACTGCGTTCAAAATCCAAAATGAATATAACTTTTCTTATTATTTTAACAAAAGTGGAAAAAATCCGTTAGAAATAACTTCGGGTTAACTGGTTGACCCTTCTTATCTAAAACATTAATCCAAACCCGACCTGAAAAATAAACGAGACCAGGTTGGCACGTCAAAAATCAAGATCACGAAACATTTTCAAATTAACAAAACGAATATGATCATGTATCCCTTAGACCGTTGCTAACCGTCTCTTCGGTTTCAACTGAAAAACTCGTTGGTTTTGTAAACCGTTGACATGGGTTCTTCTTTGGAGATCGTCGGTTTCATTTCTTCAAAAAACCGAAGAAGTGGCGAAAGGGTAGGGTCCGAGGGCATTTCAAAATTTTTTTAAAAATAAAGCTTATTTTTTTCAAACAGTCCTATATCCGTTTGTTTTTTTTAATATTATTATTTTAAACTTTATTTACCACTATAAATAAACATTCACACATTTTATTTCACATATCACTACAACAACAAACTGAAGATATAGATAATATATATGTGTATATATATAGCGTAAATGGATCCAAACTCTGGTTACGACTTTGATATATGGAGGCTTTTCCCTCCGATTTTTACTTATTTTCATCAACCCAGATGCACTAGTTTTAATATTTTTCAAAAGTGTATTTCCGCATACACTGATTGGTGTACGGTTGCGCTCCCAATGTTTTTGGTGAATACTTACATATGAGTTAACAAACATCATATGATTACATGCTAAACACTCCAAGATGTCCAACATGTACATGCTAAATATGAAGATATATATAGTTGTTTGGATATGTTCGGAAACATTGATTGTATGCATTGGCATTGGAAAAGTTGTCCAGTAGCATGGCAATGCCAATACACACGAGGTGATAAAGGATGTCCAACGATCATGCTCGAAGCGGTTGTCTCTCATGATGTGTGGATTTCGCAGGTTACTTTGGCACTACAGGTTCAACGATTTACTCCAAGATTGAAACACCCGACTATTTTTTTTTTATTTTTATTTTTTTTTTTTTTTAAACGTTATGACGACATCCACGTCATACCTTTAATTTCAATAAAACATATATATTTAGAAATCCTTTATTTCCAAATACAAT
>JAOEHQ010046476.1:0-11511 GCA_025447715.1 Asclepias incarnata
GGAAAACAAAAACTAAATCCAAAATAAGAAAACATTAAAAAATCAGGGGCCAAAAACGCTAAAAACCAAAATGTTTAATTAAAAAAATAAAAAAAAAATCACGCCATGTGGCGCAATCCTAACGGCCCAGTTACTGTTCATTTGAGATCTTTTAATAGATAATATAATTCTTCTATTGTTTTATGTTTATTGACAATCTAAAAGATCTAAATTGATTACTATATAAGGACATGAGATGTTTAAAACAACAACAACAACAACAACAACAACCGTACCCAATCCCTGATGAAAGGGGTATGGGGGAGGTATGGTGTAGACAGTCTTGCCTCTACGCAAGGGTACAGAGACTGATTCCATAAGGACCTCCGGCCAAACGAGAAAAGAAACAGATATGAGTAGGAGGTAGTAATCATACCTGTCGGTCGCGTATCACATGTCTGCATTAATAATGGAGAAGAAATGACAAAACATATCTAACAAACATACCATATAAAAGCTCATTCAGACAAGTTAAACAACGTAAACACATAATAAACATAAACATAAACTACATGCATAAAACCAATCATGAGATACAAGAGCAACTACTAAACCCCCTCCCAATTTAAAACATGTTTGATAATTAGTGTTAAGTTTAGAAAACACTAAAAAAATTAATGCAATTTTACATATATTTTATTCATTGTCAAAAAATGACATGGTTCTTTTTCTCCTTTTTTTTTCTTTCTGAAATTTGTGTTTGGAAAAATATAAATTAAAATATTGTGTGATAAATATGTTTTTGAGAGAATTTGACTAGCACTTATTTGATTTGAACTTGTCACAATTAGTTTCTTATGTCCCGACAAAATTTTCCCAGATTATCCATCGTATACACCTCATTTGATATTGTTGATCAAAGTTTATTAGATTTTAATAGCTCAATGCAAATCTCCACCTCTCTTATGTTTTCTAAGTTTTGAGACAAATGTGTTATCATTTTAAGAAGAGACGATAATATAAAATTATAAATAATCAACGTTTTATAATTCATGTTACCTTATACTTGCAATCTTTCTCTGTTAATCACCACCACAACCTCTTATTATAAAGCGCAAAAATTAACATAAGGTTGGTAAAAGACCGTCATAAACTATTCGTCTCGGTTTCTAATATCTATTTTAGCTATTCCTTTATACCTAAAAAAATAAAAATAACATAACCCAAATACAAAATAGAGTACCCTTGAAGCACCCTTTAAGATGAAAATAAAAACCACCAAAAGCGGGGGCCACAACAAACCAAACAAACACAAACATACACCTAACCACTAACCACTCCCACCAATACATACAAACATACATATTAACTTCCCACTGTTCAAAAAAAATAATATAAAATAACATATTAACTATCCCCCTTAACACGTACAAAGCCACATAGCAACACTTATCAAATGACCCGCCAACAAGCAACCCAACGCCACATCGAATCTCAACGAACAGACATAACTACATATGACTTTTGAGCGTAAAGACTTGAAAAGAAAGAAAAACAAAGGACTTTAATTATTAATATATATATATATATATATATATATAACTAAGAAAGAATATGAAAGTATCATCTTTTTTTCACAAATCATCTTTTTGCATATGTGATAAAAAAAATTTTTATGTATTTTAAATTTAATTTCCCATTAATTTGCACGTGGTCCTTAGGTCTTGATTGAATATCATGCTATAATCTCACTCTATATATAACTTTTATTATAGTCGTATATGATAAATGTTTATTTACAAACCATAATTAAGGTGAAAATTAAGGGACAAATCTCAGCTACATATTTTTTCCTACTTCTTATTCTTCTTCTTTCCTTTTTATTTTTTTACCTTGTTTGTTCCATTTTTAAATTTTTTTATTTTTTTTAAATAAAAATTCACTCAAAAAAAAAAATATTTTTTTTTTCAAATGACGTAGCATGTATGGTCAAGGGCGGAGCCCATGGTGGCTAAGGACGAAGCCCATCAGGTAGATTATCCCATCACCGATCACTCCCTATGACCTATCACCCCACCAGCTACCCCTTATTAATACCCTTGAGGGTTACGCCTGATAAGGACGAATCCCCCTGAACGGGCTACGCCTGTACCGTATTATCATTCGAAAATTTTTATTTTTATTTTTTGTAAGGGTTTTTATTAAAAAAAAATTACTAAAAGAAAAACAAGGTAAAAAAAATAAAAAAGGAAGAAGAAGGGTGGGAAAATGTATGGCTGAGATTTGTCTTTATGTTTTTTATTTTTATTTTTTGTTTTCATTTGATTATAATCCAGTTATATATTATTATTATTATTATTATTTCTCTTTATGTTTTTTAATACTTTTTTAGTTTTCATTTGATTATAATCCAGTTATATATTATTATTATTATTATTATTATTATTATTATTATTATTATTATTATTATTATTATTATTACATGTTGCATAGTTGTTTCGCATCATGTATAACTGTCAACTATAACTTTTAACATTCGTTTAATCAAAAAAATTATGACTTATTAATTTAAAATCACGAATTTATCAATGCATTGTATGGGGATGGATATAAGCTGATGATTTTCCACAACTAGAATTCTACTAGAAAATCGTTGGAATGAATGGTTTAGATTTTAGAAAGTGGATAAAGTATATATGTCAAATTTTCAAACTTAAACAACAAATGATATAATTATTTATTCACCTTTGTTGTAACTTTTTGACCCTAAAAAAAACACCTATTTGAATCTATCTTTAGTAAACTATGGATAGTATATTCATTGGATGTATTATTATTTTTTTCACACCATGTTGACTGGTGCGCCTACGCATGTAGATAAAACAAACAATTTGGGTGCAAGCTATCATCAATCCATTCGATACTTCTTTGATCGTCATTATCATTTCGAATAGACCGTTGCTTATTATTATATATGACATGAATATTATATATATTATAGAAAATATGTAGATTACCAGAGCTACAAAAACTTAAGAACTAAAAACATCCATCAGATTACGTATTAATTCCATGCGTATCTTTGGATCTCAAACCGTTCAAAATATAAATCCTTATCTTGGATTATTTTAAATTCTTGTTGTGCATAAAACCGTAACCTTGTTATGCATAGAACCGTAGAACAATAAGATCAAGCGAAGTTGGCACAATGGAGTGATTTGAAAAACTGAAAACCTATTGGCCTTATTATACACTTCTTGATAATACATTGCAGTTATAATAAGCAAAAAACACACTTGCTAAATACACTGCAGTTTTAATACCTCCCAATACCAATTGCCTTAAAGCAAACACATCCCCATTAGCCAAATAAATAACTTGATGAACAATAAAATTAGAAGGCAAGAAAGGGATTATCAATATCAATAACTGCATATTCTGATGGCCAACAACACGAGTATTTTGATACTGAAACAATGTACATAAGATATATACGTCAACAAACAGCAGTAGTCACCCCCACAAATAATATATTGATCCAAAATATCCAGATGAAACCAATTATGGTGCTCAAATCCAATATGATGGCAGATCACATGGTAGTTGTGATGTAAAAAGTTAGAACTACAGTCTACAGGTAGTTATTGACTTATTTCGATCCATTTACTGGTGAGTGCGCAAAGTGAGGTTAAGTATTATCTGTAACGGGCAAATAGATGGAACAAAATATTAAGCTAAAAGGAAACTGGACAAAAGGATGGAATGCCCGTAGTGTATTTTAAAACTTCCAACCTTGTATATCATTTTATTCAAAGAGAGAGGCTATCACTGAAATGATATAACTTTTGTAACCATATTTGACACCAACTATAACTAAAATGTTCAAACTTTTGGACAAAAAATGTTCCGAGTCAACCAGACTACGTCCATTTTATCCCTTACCTGGGCCTATTTCGATCTGGACCTATTACCCACAACGCACCCATCATTTTGACCCATTACACACAATGTCCCCATTTTATCTGTAAACAATAGATAAAAATAATAAAATATATACTAATGGAATAACATCCAAATGTCAAGTGTTATGTGTGTATTGTCTAGGGATTGGATCAAATACAATAACTATTGTAGAGCAGGAATGAAAGAAGAAAATAAGGGCATGTGGAAGTTGTGCAACAAATTTTAGGAGGACGTGCATCACAAATTAGATGCACACTTCACCACATGTTTATAGAAGTGCCATTTAACAACAATGCATAAACTTACTGGAGTTGAAGACGGTTTCCCTTCCCCAAATCTATGAGCCATTTCACAGCTGAAACCATGCATCCCAACATGAAGTGATGGTACACATTGGATGCCATGCATTAGTAGGAACAAACGCATGCATCACCTCACCAAGATTTAGTGGTGATGATGTATCCCTCCGCCTACACGAAGGGCCGTAAACACAAAGCCTATATACGAAGGCTTACCTCCGGAAAGAGATAACTATCACAAGATTAGTTTAAATCCTTTCCAAATATAAAGATAAATCAAATCCCAAATAAAGAGGATTTACATAATTATCAAGGCAACTAAATTGGATGATAAATATCCTTGATATGCTGAATCTCAAAAGATTGCTTCATATCTTTTAGCTTTCCCTCCAAGCCAAACCTCTCCTATAAAAGGAGAGGTCTCCATCATTATTTGGTATTATGACCACAATCATTATAAGGATCTCAATCCCAAATTCACCTCAAAACACACACAAAGACTATTATGCGTCTAACTACCGGAAAGGGAATCGCCAATAAGTCTCCAGCAACACTAATTTCATCCCTAGACGGAACCCAAACGGAGTCTTCGTGCAAGGAATTTGTTTTATGTTCAAATAGGTGGTCTAGAAAAACATTAGGTAACATAAAGAAGGTTAATGATAGACTCTCAAAGAAGTAAGGATGGAGAGTTAGAAAACGAGGAAGGTTTGTTATCATAAGAAGGCATTATCAAAGTAAAACATTCAGTGACTTAATGAGTCAATATCTTTCTCATCCTTCTCAACTAAAAAAACCCTTCTCCCGGCATCATATACACACACATGTATAGAAGGGAGAGTGAAAGAAATAAAACCTAATCGCGAGGGATTGTAGTTGCGGACCAACCCCAGGACCACCAAATGTAGGAGCTCCCCTGAAAAAAAAGAAGATACGAATGACGAACTTTATCAACATTAGTATATATACATATTTGATAAATGAATTGTGTGGAATCTTGTTCAATGTTTTAAAAACCGGTATTTTAGTCGAACCGGTTTTCTCGTCGGGGCGGTCGGACCGGTTGAACCGGTCGGCTTATTTTAATATATATATATTTTTTATAAAAATACTACTAACTTGTTACAATCCATTGAAAATAGTCAAAATACAATTACAATCAACTCAAAAATAATACCAAATAGGTATTTCATAACAAAATATAAGTTTTAAAGTTCACACACAATAAAAAATAACATTTAAGTATACATATCATCATAAAAATAATTATAAAGAAAAAACGGTTGAACCGGGCAAAACCGGGGGTACGCAACGGTGGAAAAACCACTAAAAACCCGTAGTTAAAAAACCGGTTGACCGACCGGTGCCCGGTTGAACCGGGCAGGTTCAAACCGGTTTTTAAAATATTGATCTTGTTTCTCCTGGGTCTCTTGGAGTCAGCAAATCAAACAATCAGTGGCTGTTCACAACTCTAAAAAAGGAGGTAAATTGATGAATATCGACAATAATAGCATTATAATACATGACAATAACATGGATAATGAGCTTGCTTACTCTCGTTGTGTATATTCCATGAAGAGCATTAATAGCATCCATTGCCACATCTCTATTAAAAAACTTAACAAAGCCTCATCCCTTCAGAGAAATACATTAACAATTGCGATACTGAATAAAACAAATAACATGCAAGATAATATAGACTAAAAAACAGTTTATTGAAGACATTAGACATCAGGACAAACCACGGCTTTGCTTCATTTCATCCCGCATGAGATGGACATCCTGAACTCGACTATAAGGAAAGAAAATCAAAAAAACAATCCTTTAGATTATCATCATGCATACATAAATAAACTAGCAAATAAAAAAGATAGAAAGGAACACGAGAATAACAAAAAATCAGAAGAAAGTATGCATTAATATGTTATGACCTGCTTCTTCAACTTCTTTTTCAGTTGCTTGTTTATTTATCGAGCTAACAAACAACTTAAATTCCACTACACCTAACAAGGAAGAGAACAACATCAGATGGAAAAATACAACTGAACAAAATGTGATTTTAAGATATTAAACTATAATGAGTAAATAGAAAGCAAAAAACCACTAGAGTTTCTGGCAACAAAGGGCTTGCTGATGTACGTTTTATATTTTTTTAAAATTATACATGAACAACAATGGAAAAAAAAAAACCAAAGAGATATTAATTCATTTCCAAAATTAACACAACCAATTAAAACATGGAGAATTCAACCATCAACCCATCAAATGAGAATTAACATTATTTTCTCTTTGCTCCATGAACAATATATATATAATTTCAATTTCAATCATAATTATAAATTATCTTTGCTCTCTTATAATGCATAAGGAAGATGTCTTATAATTCAAATTTTGTAAGAATTCCTTAACAAATGGAAACTATCTTGGTCAATAATTTTATTTTTTATATATTCTACCAATAAACAAAAACACAATTTAACTACACATATGTATTAGTTAATTTAATTCCGTCGGGCGATGAAGGCGACAGCTGGCCACCCTCACTGATGTTTATAATTTAGTTTTAAATTTGATTTACACATGATGTTTAAATTTTCTAAAAACCATTAACAACTACAATTGCGTATTGTACGGGTATTTGTCTAGTAAATATTTTTTTAATAAGTTTTACAAACTTTAAAAGATAAAATATCATTTTAAAGGTAAAAACTAACAAAAAGTGAACAACTTATCCTCTATTCTGCAACCAACCAAAACCTGCCACGTGTAGACGAAAATCTATTGTCCATGTCACCCTCATCTCATCCACCAACTTCACTTCAAACAACGTGGCTCATAACTAACCAGTTACTCCACTCTCTCTACAACACTAATAATAAGACAACTTACCAAAAACACCCTCATCAAAACACAATCCCATATTCCCATTTAATCTTTTCAAGGACAAAACCGTCATTTCACACCTCACTCCCTCAAAATCCCGCCAACAAACACGTTTGTGGTGTGTGTGTGAGTGTAACAGAAGAAAAAAAATGAAGCTATCGTCTCCTGCAACACAACACTTTCCTCTGTTCAACACAAATTTACACTTTACCACCCTCATCAAACCCTCCTTTTCACATTCACCCCTCCATTTTTCTTCCTTACCTGCTCTAGAATCTTCTTCGTCGTCTTCTTTATCAACTTCCTGCGCTGCCGTTTCGTCTCCGTCGCCGGTGGTCCGAGATGATACAGATCCGGAGGAATACGAAGATTCTAGAAGGATCGATGAACTGCTTGTTGTTAGACGGCCGGTGATGGAAGATATTGGTGAGGATGATGATGACGTGGAAGTGGAGGAAGGTTCCACGTCATCTGCGATTGATGATGAGTTGTCGAAATTTGCAAAGAAGATGCCGATATTCGAGCCGATGAGAGTGGGTGGAGGTTCGGGTGAGAAAGAGAAACCGCTTGTGGTTAATTTGGATTTGGCATTGTATAGAGCCAAGGTTTTGGCTAGGAATTTTAGGTATAAGGAAGCTGAAGAAGTTCTTCAAAAGGTATTAAATCATTGTAGTTTCACTAATTTGTTATAATGTTTTATTATTGTGTATGGATGTTATAAATATATAACTTGTAAAACGATGACGGTTTTGATGATGTGGCAAGTTATATGTTAGCTATGTTTGTTGAAATGAGGAAGAGCTGATCGGATTATAATAGCAATGATCTGAAAGTTTGATACACACAATAGACGGTCCAGTAGATTTTGCTTCATGAAATGTAGATTCAAGTAGGCGAATGCTAAATGATATTCAATTCAAGGTCCAATGGAGTTTGCCCCATGGAATGCATATGCGATTTACCTATGGCGTCTGGGCTTATGTTAGTATTAGTATTGAGTTGACGAATCTATTGCCTGTAGTTTTGGTTCGATACTGATCCCACAAGCCTTATATATAGGTCTCATGTTGCATTTAAGTAGTTAACCTGCACATAAGCTTTATTTAACTGGATTAAGTTACAGAAAGCACAAATTGATACAGGACTACATATTAATCTGATAGGAAATTGATTCACGGGCTAATTGGTTCCTGTTCAAACTCGATGGTATTTTGACTAAGAAAGCGCATATGGATTTTATTGCCAGTGTTTAGTCTAGTTCCGTGTCTAGTTGAGTATTTGCACCTTGGGCGTACTGCTTATATGTAAGCTTAACACATGTGTATATTGAATTTGCCATCTAAAAAGATCCATATGAGTTTTGGATGTTTAAGGCAATAGGTTTGACTTGATGAGATTACATGGCTTTGGTTGCTGTTAAATCTATTCCGCCTTTAGGGATGAATTTAGTAAAACCTAATTCGTTACAAATGAAATAAAATGCTATCTTAACTGCTCTTGATCTATTTCCGTTTTGAGAAGCTTGCGTATCTATCTGATGTTTGTGTTCCTAAGATGTTTTTATACTTAAATAATGTGGTGTGAAGTGCATAGCTTATTGGCCTGAGGACGGAAGGTCTTATGTGGCACTAGGGAAGATATTGGGTAAGCAATCAAAGGCAAATGAAGCAAGGGTAGTCTATGAGAAAGGTTGCCAGGCAACACAAGGCGAAAATGCATATATTTGGCAGGTCGGTCTTTTTTCAAGCTGTAAAAAGTTCAATCTTTTCAATCTCGGTTTACATTTATGCTCATTGGTAATCATTATCTAAAACATTTGACCTTTATATGCATTTTCTATCATAAATCAGTGCTGGGCTGTTCTGGAAAATAGAATGGGAAATATAAGGAGGGCTAGGCAATTATTTGATGCTGCAACAGTTGCAGACAAGAAACACATTGCAGCCTGGCATGGATGGGCGGTTTTGGAGCTAAAAGTTGGCAATGTAAAGAAAGCTAGGTATCTTCTTAGTAAAGGATTGAAGAATTGTGGTGGAAATGAGTACATATACCAAACACTTGCAATGCTTGAAGCCAAAGCAAACCGAAATGAGCAAGCTCGATACTTGTTCAGGCAGGCTACTAAATGTAATCACAAAAGTTGCGCCAGTTGGCTTGTAAGTTATCAAAACTCTTGATTTTTTACATAATCTAAACATAACTGTACTTTATATATTCAAATGTCTTGTAATCTATGCTTTTGCAGGCATGGGCTCAGCTTGAGGTACAACAGGAAAATTATCGTGTTGCCAGACAGCTTTTTGAGGTTGTGATATTTGGGTTATGTTACATTTACTGATTAGTAGAGGTCTTTTAAATATGCATGCACTCATTTATTGTAGTTTTACATGGATCACAAAATCTTCTACTAGAATGTTTCTGTTTGTGTGTGTGATATGCTTTCTTGCCATGAATCAGAAAGCTGTTGAAGCTAGTCCAAAGAATAGATTTGCATGGCATGTATGGGGAGTTTTTGAAGCGAATGTTGGAAACATTGATCAAGGAAGGAAGCTACTAAAGATCGGTCACGCATTAAATCCCAGAGATCCTGTTCTACTTCAATCACTTGGCTTGTTAGAGTACAAACATTCAGCTGCAAATCTTGCTCGAGCTTTGTTCAGAAGAGCTGCAGAGTTGGACCCAAGGCACCAACCCGTCTGGATTGTAAGCATCTGAAACGTATTTGCTTATGTTTAGCTCCTCATATTATATTTCGTCTTACGGAAAGTTGCATCAAATGTAACTCGCTTTGTTCAACTTTATATATTGGGAACTAACTTCTAGGCACCACCTTTGGAGATTTTTTTTTTCAATATCGTCAAAGTGATTAACTTTCAAATTACCATAAAGTGTGATCATTTGGAAAATTGATTGTCTTGAACAAAAAGTTTCAAACTTCAATGGTTTCCGCTTACAAAAAAAGTTGGTTACCTTTTTATACAATTATTCTTTCATTATATTTTGTAGGTCGTTATAATCATGCCAACATTTCGTCTCACAACACATGTACTCAGCCTATATACTGTGTCTAAATTTTCGTTTTAAAGACATAGGAAACCATGGCCCATGGGTGATTATTTTGTTGTAGGCTAATACGTATCTTAGTAATTTATTGAACTAGAGATATATGTTCTAACTTAAGACAGCAACTCCACGTAGTCACGTGTGGCTTTGTGTTAAGATTTAAGCCTTTATTTGACAGATATGTTTGTTATCCTTCAAATTAGGCTTGGGGTTGGATGGAGTGGAAAGAGGGGAACATAAAAACGGCCAGGGAACTCTATCAAAGAGCATTGTCCATCAATTCAACTACCGAAAGTGCTGCACGTTGCCTTCAGGTTTAAATCCTGGTTTTATGCTTTTGTTCTTTACAAACACTGATCTTACTGGTATCTGCTGCAAATTGAAGTAATTAAACTGTTTCGAAGTATCACCTAATTTCTGTTTATAACCTCGAATAAAATCTTTTAATGTATTCAGGCTTGGGGTGTTCTGGAACAGCGAGTGGGTAACTTATCAGCTGCTAGAAGGCTGTTCAGATCATCACTCAATATAAACTCTCAAAGCTATGTAACATGGATGACATGGGCAGCTCTTGAGGAAGATGAAGGAAACTCCATACGTGCTGAAGAAATCAGAAACCTCTATTTTCAGCAGGTATTTCACGTCATCTTTTTGCATTTATTTAGCTCCCGTTACTTAAGCAAAGTTCAATGGAACAAAACCATGGTTCTTACTTATCAAATACCCGATTATTGTTTGTTACTTGTAACAGCGTACAGAAGTCACCGATGATGCTTCATGGGTGACTGGGGTATTAGACATCATTATAGATCCAGCCATTGATAGCATAAAGAAGCTACTAAAACTCGACCAGGATTCAAATAAAAAGCCACAAGCTTCATCAAGTGAAGAGGAATCGAATCTTGTTGGTGAAAATAACATAGAAAGTGGAAGTGGATTCAATTTGGATGGTTTTATTAGGGACAAACTCTCTCTTGATGCATCAAAACTGGATATTGATTTGGGATCAAAGAAAAGCGCTTCTCCAAGAAATGTTTGGCGACCAAGTAAAAATAGTGTGTCTGTATAGATATTATTCGAGGCCATCCTGTAGGTAGTAATACGTTGAAGGCCGTTGTTGCAAATCTTAAAGCAAGGTGGTCTAGTATAGAAAGGTAGAGATACATTCATGTAAAGGCATTGGAAGTAAGAGGACAGGGTATGGGGGGAGGTCAGTGTCGACGTTGCCGATGCGGTTGGCAGCGCCGAACGGGGGGGGGGGGGGGGGGGGGGGGGGGGGGGGGGGGGGGGGGGGGGGGGGGGGGGGGGGGGGGGGGGGGGGGGG
>JAOEHQ010046477.1:0-11509 GCA_025447715.1 Asclepias incarnata
ATAAATATAAATATTAAATGATATTAAATGATATGATAAATAAGGAAATGTTTAAACTTTTTCAAAAATTAAGACACTCTTCAAATGCATTATAAGGTAGTATAGATATTTAGATGTGATGAACATCTACAATCACATATGAATAAAAGTCAGTAAAGTTTAACTAACCCACTAAAGTAGTTCAATTACTAAAATGGTGAATGTGTAATTTTCCATTTAAAATTTAGAGTAAATTACAAAATGGTCCCCGTGGTTTATTCATTTTATCATTAACCATCCCTAATGGAAAGTTTTTTCATTATTCATCCCTACTGTGAAAAAGTTGTTACATAAACCGTCCGTTCTTAAAATAAGATGACAAATATGTCCTTTTACATTTGTTTTATTTTGTTTTAATACTAAAATATTATTTTAATCATTAAATCATAATTTTAATATATATATATATATATATATATATATAATATAAAAAAAAACAACAATCACCATCATATCTCCTTTCATCTTATATTTTTTTTTTACATTTTCTTTCTTATTCTTCTTTTAAACTGTAAGCATTACCATCTATAACAAAACCACCTTTACAAATACTAGCCACCACCACCCCCTCAAAATATAAAAATCCGTTTTTTTTTCTTTCTTCAACTATCAGATGCTTATAAATTATTTTTTTTTGATGGCTTGGATTATTTATGACGATGTGCCAATTTCAGTTCGTCAACAACAGTCAATATTAGGCCTGATCCGTTTCAATCTAAAACTGTCCAATTAATGTGAGGTATTTTTAATTCATCACTTTTTTTTTTAATATGAAACGTATAATATGTATTTTGATTTATTAATACATGGTGCTTATTTATTTTAAATAAAAATGTTGTTTTCTAGGAAAATGATTAAAAAAAAAAGAAAGCGATTTCATTTAGCGTCATTCCTATATAACAAAAGAAACAAAAGAAATATATCTCTCGGTCACACATTTTGATCTATCAAGTTACTTCTCTTTAATCATCGGTCACACATTTCATTATACAGTTGGAGTGGAAAAAAAAAAAGAACGGATTTTTATAAATCTGAGAGGGTCGTGGTGAATAGCAGTTTGTAGACGTACCTTTGTTATATGTGATAATGTTTGTAGTTAAAAGGGGGAATGAGATAGAAAATGAAAAAGAAAAAATATAAGATGAAAGGAGATATGGTGATGATAGTAGTTTTTTCTTATTTTTATATTAAAATCATGATTTAATGATTAAAATAATGTTTAGTATAGAAATAAATTGAAAAAAAATAATTCTAAAAAGGCATATTTGTCATTTTAGTTTAAGGAGGGACGGTTTATGTAACAACTGTAGCACTTTAGGGATGGATAATGAAAAAACTTTGGACGATGGATGGTTAATGATAAAATGAATAAACCACGAGGATGGTTTTTGTAATTTACTCTAAAATTTATTTTTTGCTGCAGCTGCATCCTGCACTTTCATTTTTCCTTTTATATAAAATAACAAAAGGTAAAACATTATGTTTGAGTTTTCCCTACAAATAACATTTTCTTACAGAGGCATTAACATATACATGAAATCAACTATATAATATATTATTATTATTATTATTATTATTATTATATAAATAAAAATAAAAGTTCTTATATGAATTATTGGGTTGACTCTGATTTATAAATATTATCAGCAATAGCCCAAATCAATTAAAGTTACATTAAAACTACATGGATATAGTTAACCGAATAACAAATTTAAAACCCAAATAACTCAGCCCGTACGACACAAACCCATTCGTATCAGGTTATGTAGGAATGAATTTTTCAACACTCCTACTATGATGTGTTAAAATTCTTTATTAGAGCCCGAAATCTTGTCCAATTAACATTATTAGTTTGTGTCAAGATGAAAGTTTTTTATTCTTAAAACACAAAGGTAACAACCGCGTTTTTACAAAGACACAAATAAAAAAATTACCGCGTTTTTACAAATACATATATTAAATTATTCTCTCCCTATTTCTTCGGTAACAACTTTCCTTTCACAAAATACGAAATTATTACACTATCTTTTTAATTTTCCCAAATTTCTTTATTATCACTAATCACACCTTAATAAATTTGAATGAAAGTTCAGTATAAATATACATACGTACAAACATTTATCATCTTGTCGAAAACCCATAATTCCCTTATTTTACTTTTCACTGCCAAAAATTTACCCACTTTAAAAACCATTGATTATCTTGTTCTAAACTCAATATCACCGCCATGGAGGATTTAACACACATTGCAGGCCCTAGTATCATGATCAAGAAAAAGAGTACTAAAGGTCGTCAAAAAATCGATGTTAGTAAGAAAATCGAAGACCCCAACAAACTTCAAGTCGCATTCTCTAAACGACGTACCGGGTTGTTCAAGAAAGCTTCTGAATTATGTGTTTTGACTGGAGCCCAAATTGCTATTTTGACCAACTCTCCCGGTGGTAGAATTTTTACGTTCGGTCACCCCAATGTGGATGTTCTCATTGACCGTTATCTTGATATTAAAAACAACAGCCATAACATGGAAGAAGCCACCCAGTGTTTACGTTCTCCAAGGTATGAAGTAAATCAAGATTACTATGTTGATGTTTTAAAGGAGTTGGAGGAAGAGAAGAAACGTAAAGAGACGAGTAGTTTAATGTGGTTCGAACAGCCGATTGATGGGATGAATCTTCAAGAGTTGGAAGAGTATCTTCATTCATTGGTTGAGTTCAAGAACAAAGTTGACACAAGGGCTGACCAACTCATGATGATCAAGACAGGTCCAAGATTCATGGGCCCGAATGTGGTTGATCTGGGACGGAATATGGGTTTTCCAATGATGGGTGTTCCTGCAAATGCTGATGGCCACAGTGGTTTTGAGTTGCGGAATTGGTAGATCTTGATAACTTTATGTTCTAATGTCTAATTAGGTAAATATTCGGGGTTTATAGTAAAATATGGTCTTTCTTGTTAGTTTTTTTGAATTGTTAGTATTGGATTTCATAACAATTTTGTAAGTCTGTTTAATTGGAATGCTATTTGATAAATATGATTGATTGTTTTAAAAAGAATGCTGTTGGATATATATAACTCAGATTGTCCAGTATGTGAATATGTGATTCTATTGCTGCTAAAAAAATTGATTTTTTATAGTTTTAATGTTTAAACACATAAAAAGATTTGAACTTTGGACTAAAAAGTGTTTCGGGTCAAACCAACCCAGCCCGGCCTGTTTGACCTCTACCATAAAAGTACATGTTTCAACCCGTTATCCGGTATTCTTGACCCACCCATAGTTGCTACCTTTATGAAATAGCCTTGGATCAAAATAGAGTTCTCTCAAGCACACTGAACATTAATACAGTTATACAGGAGATTAAAAAAATATATCAAAGCCCTCTTTAGCGTTCGACAATTAATATCGAATAATTTTATAGTATCACAAAACACATACAAAAGCCTATAATTATGACAAAGGGAATCACTAACTATTCGTTCACTAATTCATGAACTAACAACTGTTATTGGATTTGAGGCTAAATTTATGGAAATTATTTAACTATATACCAAGAACAACACATGCATACATGTGTTTGTACTATTGACCCGATTATTATGAACAGATCAGTTTAGGTTGTGGTTTAGTTGAAACGGGTCAAATACTAGGTTATGAGGAACGGGTCAATTGGTTCAAAGAGGTTGAAAGTCACCAAAAGTCTGTTTTTTTAATGAAACAACCACCAAAGCTGATTTGTTTACTAATTAAGACTTTACTAAAGAAAGGTGCTTTTGTATTCATTACCTATTTCTAAAGCAAAAAAAAAAGAAAAAAAAAAGAGAACAGATTCAGAAAACTACTTCTAAGAAAAATGTCATAATGGACCTAGACCACCTGGTCCAACCCAACCTGACCCAGCCTGACTCAACTTTTACTCTAAAATAGCCTGCTTCATCCTGAACTAAGTTTGACCCGTTATCCAACTTACTGGCATTTTCAGGTGTATATATGATCAATATTCCATTGTTTACCTATTAAGACTTGACATAAAAAAATCAGTTATATGTAACCTGATTCTTCCAACATCATCAGTGTAGATACATGTAACTACTAACGGGTTATCTGGTAACATCCTTGTTAAACAGGTGCATAATCAAGATACATAAAGATAAATGGGATCTATCATATGAGTTCACATGAAAACTATTTAACTATATACCAAGAACTACCCATGCATACATATGTTAGCAATTTTGACCCAATTACTTATGAACGGATCATGTTAGGTTGTAGTTTATCTGAAACGGGTCATATACGAAATAGGTAAATAGGAACGGGCCAATTGGTTTGATGTGAATAAAAGCCTGCTTTTTAATGAAACAACCACCTAAGCTGATTATTACTAAAAAGAAGTGTTTGTGTATGCAGTACCTATTTTGAAAGACAAATGTACCTGCTCAGAAAACTACTTTTAAGAAAATTGTCATAGTGAACAAGAAGCAGCTATTAGTGGGACAATCCAACTTAAGCCAGCCTGATTCAACTTGTACTCCAAAATAGCTGGCTTCAACCCGAACTTGTTTTGACCCGCTATCTAACTCGCTCGCATTTTCAGTTACATGTAACCTAACTATAAAATATAAAAAATGGTAAACCCTACGTGGGCGCCAAAGCTTATCAATGACAAGTTATGAAAACTAAGATGTTACCAAAAACAACTCCGACGGATGAGAAATATTTTATTATGTATCTATCAATGATATCACAGACACATGTAGCGAATAACTATACATTACCATCAAATCCCAAAGTTTCCCATGTTTTTAACAAAGGCAGATATTCCACATACATCTAAGTTATCTAAAACTCGTTTAGCATGATACTAGAATTCACAGCCTCTTGTTGATGGATTACCTCAATTACCGCTAAGATGATCAGAACTAAAAGTTTCAAATTACAATAAACCGTGGATATACATTGATTAGAAACCATTAATGGATATATTTATTCAATGTTTTTCTCGTTCACCCTGTCAAAAAGAACAACAGAAATACACAATTGTAACACGGTTTCCTTTACCTACACAACTCTATCCTATACTTTGTTTTTATCAAATGAATTCCTTGGGAACTCTTCGGTTATCTCATGTTGGTTAACAATGGACTCAGGAACTAGGACCACTTGTAGCAAACTGATCATTGATGTCATTACCTTGATCATTCATAGAGCCCAATTCTATCTGTTGATGACTTGTGGATGTTTCAGTGTCACCAAGTTCGCGATATGAAAGTGAGGATGAACCAGCAGTGCCCCAATCATCGGCATCAAAGTCTGACATTCTATGAGGCGTCTGCAAGCCATCGTCGTCATTTCTGGAGTTAAGTATTAGATGACTTAGCGCCATGCCGCGAGAAGGTGTGCCAGGCCTACTCGACATTGGAGTCAATACTTGGCCTGGCTTTTTGTTTACTTTTACCTGTTTTTTGGCTGTTTGGTGCCATGATTTTAATGCTGTTGCAACATGCTCATTGAAAATTGCCGGCTTCATCGTAGATCCCATCTTTATTTCAAAAGAAAAGTTAGAAAAGTTAATGACGGCATTAAAACTTAAATTTAATAACTAGTAAATTTAAATTAGTTGTAATTTACCTGTGTGACAAGGGCATAAAGAGGAAGGGTAACATAACTACATAGAATCTGAACAAAAACCCTGGTCAACGAAAAAACAATAGTTAGTTTCTAATGATAGCTAATATATTGGGAATTTGGGAATAGTTTTATTGATGCAAGTATTCTCACAAACTCACCCCATTGAGATCCTGATCACGATGTCTTCTGTATGTTCATGATAACAAGATTTCCATCCAAATTCGTACTGTTTATATATGAAAATTGATACTTTAGAAATACATACAATGTTCTTAAGTATAATATAACTTTTAAATCTTACCCACGTCCATACAAAGAAAGCCAGCTGAAAGGCATTCTGCAAAAATAAAAATAAAAATGAAACGATATCTATAGTGTTACTGCTATACTGCCTGAAAATAAATGTGCAACTTTGGATGTAAGACATACAAAATTTGTAGTACGGGGTACAAGTTTACCTGAAAGAGGACAAAGTTAATGAGATAGAGGATGAGACAAGGGGTGTTAAACCAAAAGAGATGGTCACCAGGTTGAACCACAGGTTCACCCCGTATGACGTCTCCTCTCTCTTGAATACTTAATCCCATCCTCGTGATTATCACTTGTAGCTTTGTCCCGAGCAGTAAAACTATCTGCAAATTATAATGTATATAAAATTAAATAAATAAAAAAAGGTTCAATTAACTAATTGTGCTTATAAAATGGTAAGAAAGTATGTACTTACAAACAACGGTATAAAGGGTAGCCAAAAATAAGAATACCACCCTGTCCATAGATAAGATATACATATTAAAATTTTAGAGAAAATAACTCAGGTAACCAAAAAACCTGCGAGATATACCATTTTAACAACAAAAAAAAGCAACTTTCACCAAACTAACTGAGTTGCGATTTGGTTTCTATTGCGATTATCGCAACTCTATTGTTGCGATTTGCTTCATTAAAATTTTTTGTTTATTAAATAATTAGATTTTTTGCGAGATTTCCATGTAGTTCGTACAAAAAGTTTAATGTTATCTATTGAAGGACAAGATTTCTTGCTATATTTCATGTTTTTTTTTGGGTAAAAAGGTTTTACCCTGGTAATTTCATGTTAGTGTCTATAAACATGTTCGCCGCATATATTCAATCATCTCACACCACTAACATATCAACCAGTCTTTCTACCTCATTTACTCCTTCCTCATATCATGTATATGTTAGACGACATTATTTTAGAGACTATGATTCAGCAACGCAGTCCTAAGTTGTCAATGACTAATTTGGGGTCACTTGACTACTTTCTCGGTATCTCTGATGCTCGCAGCTTGTTTTCTTATTATAATAAGGTCCTCATATGTTGTAGGGTCCTCGAATACATGCCCTATATGTTAACGACGTTATTTTACGAACTATGATTCAACAGCGCAGCCCTAAGTTGTCAATGACTAATTTGGGGTCACTTAACTACTTTTTTGGTATCTCTGATGCTCACGGCTCGTTTTCTTATCATATTAGAAGTATGTTATTGGCATCCTGAAACGTGATAATATGCAATGCTACAGCCCCTTGGTACACAACATTGATACTCTGTCTAAGTTGGATGGCTATGGAACCTTCCCTTGCCTTCGAAACTCGAAACCATTTTCTACAGATGTCTTGCTGGTGTTGTCAAGTACCTCACATTTACTAGGCAAGACATCACCATTTGCTGGCCATCAGATTTGTCTCTTTATGCATGACTCTCTTGAGCCACACTTTAACGCTTTAAATTGTATTATGCGCAGTATTTATGGTACTCTTGATCATGACCTTCAAATTCTATCCCTTATCCACCAATTGCCTTGTTGCTTATTCTCGACGGTGACAACCTCATATCATGGTCCTCAAAGCACCAACATGTCATTTCACGCACGCTCCACTGTTGAGACAGAATACAGAGGCATAGCTAATTTAATCACTGCAACATCTTGGCTTCCTAAGCCACCTACAGCGCTCTACACATGGCCTACAAAGGAAATCTATTGTCTATTGTGATGTATCAGCTCAATTTACATGGCATCTAACTCAGTACAACATCAGATGAAGCAGATCGAGATTAATATTCATTTTATTCGATACATAACATGTTGCTATGGGTCATGTTTGGGTTCTAACGTCCCTTCATGATCAGAGTATGCTAACATCTTCACTAAGAGACTTCCTACTTCCCTGTTTACCGACTTTGGATTTTAAATGTTTGAATTTTTCCTCCCGATAAACCTATGAGAAGCTATTAGTGTATTGTATTGTATATGTTAGAATAATTTATGTTGTAGCTGAAGCTCATAGTCCATTGTATCGATCATGGCCCATATAAGGCTCTCACGTTGCATTATTTATGTGTACCTATGCTATAAATCTGGTTACTTTGCCATAAATCTATGGACAGTATTAGGTTTGTGTACTACTTATCAAATAAAAAAACAGTTGCACTTAACGCACCATGGGTATTAAAGAGCAGAAAGGCGATGGCGAATAACCAAATAGGTGGGCTGTTAAGAAAATCAATATATGTAAGTTCGCAGGTTAACTAGCTAGACATCAAGATTAAAGAGTTGAAAAAAAGGAAGTCCTCTAAGATGTTACCTTATACCAACAACGGTCTTGAAATCTTCTTCAAGTGATCTATTGATGTATTTCTAAAAGTCGAATCTGGACTGGCTGTGTACAGGTAGATGTGCCTGAATTTAAATGAAAACAACTTACATGACATTCCAATATGTCACAACTTAAATGACCATAAATTTTCAAATATAAGCTTCTTAGGAAAGAAGAATTTGGACAGATGACATTTCCATGTCACAACTTAAACGAAATCTTACCATGATGAATCCATGTCTCAATGTGAGATAATCAACTTTAGGGACCGATCGAACAAATTGTCTGAAAAAACAGACCTGAATATATGTAACAGTTAACAAATGTGAAAAATAATAATAATAACATATATTAAAGAACTACACATTCATATGTATTTGCAATCATTCGATCGATTCTTTCTCTCTATTTTCTATTTTCTTACATTTATCTTCCACTGTTCCACATATATATTAGATATAAGATACAGATATAAATTGAACATATTAGGTATATGGTGATGATTCGATTTTCTAATTAATGATTAGTTCTTGTTACAACTCTTTTATAATTATATATGATTCTTGAGTTTGGTTATGTGATTGCGAGAATAAAGTAATGGGCAACTGGGCATCATAGATCGACTTGTATGAAAATTGAAGATGTGGAACGACATTGTTCCTGGAACTTAAATACTTACAATCCATAGTAGAATGGGAGACTCGCTCCAAAAGTTCATGTGCCTTCTCCCAAACGATGTTTCCCTTGCAAATCTAAACCTCTCTGGGTCTAAATGTATATGTGAAAATGATCCATTAGACGACGTATATCATCACAAAGTGGAAAGTTCATGTAGAAATTGGAGTTACCATGGAGGGAAACGAAAATTTTTGCATCTTGAATTTCGATTAATATAATCATATCATATTTCATTATAATCTTTAATGAACGATAACTTCTAACCGACTAATAAAAGTTACACCATAATAACAATCATTTAACCCAATTTAATTTGAATACACTGTGTTTTTCTAACTTAATAAAAGTAGGGTGATAAAACTAAACTGTTAGAGGTAAAATGTGGGTTAAGTGTTATATCAGTGACGTGACGACAATGCTATGGAATGAAACCGAGATTATTCCAATGGTGTTAAGAAAAATCTTTAACAAGAAATCATACCATTAGGAATGCCCTTAGAACAATTATCTAATGAATCAATTCAAATGATTTTCTCAAGATAAGATTTTCAAATGATACATACACATATATGCGTACATGTGTTTGTGCTTACCATGAGTGAATTGATACTCTGCGGTTCTTGTCTCTTTCTCCCAATGCTTCCATGTTCTCATCTATACAGTCATTAGATATTACCATTTTTTGGTGATAAGATGAAAAAATATGTGAAAGAAAATAGATGCACTTTTGAGTATAAAACTTGGTCAAGCCAATAAACTCTACCTTTATATGTCCTAAAGCCATGGTAAAGACACAATAGATGACGTGAAATAGCGCAAGAGCGAAGATAAATATATGAAGTTGATGAACCCCGTCATATGACATAAACGGTACTTTTCCCTGCAACGTTAAACCAAAACTAAATTTAATCAGTACATTTTAGCAAGAGATGGCTAATATGCAAAAAAAAGAATCAACACCAAGAAGACATCAAAACCGAGAGTGTATCAACAACATTTTGCAACATTCTAAGTGCAAAGCTATACATCCGATCATAGTCTCAATCCCACATTAATTTTGAAAGTCTCTATCGTGTATGAATCACTCAATCAAGAAACAAGATAAAGTGAAATTGGTGCGGGTCAGTGGCCTTTGGATACAAAAGTATACAAAACACACTATAAGAAAATTTCATTTAGTGACACCTTACAAGTGTCACTAATTTAGTGACACTTTTTAAAGAGTTTGGCTAAAATTTATTAGTTTTTATGTTTTAGTAACACATTTTCCTCCAAAAAGTGTCGCTAAAATTAAGTGCAAGGCAATATATCAGTCATAGGCTTAATTCCATATTCAATGAAGGTTTCTGCCCCTCATTACTTTAAATATATAAAACGAGCATTTTGTTAGACATCATCTCTAATGTGATGAGCTTCAAAAGGCCCTTAACATTGTCATGTCACTTCAACTTTATATAAATTATAACTTTCTATAAATTACATCTCCAATCTTGTTAACCTACCAAAGTTTCTAAGCCCCACTAACAATTAATCATAATATAATATCTATCTATTACCCCCTATAAAGAGTTTACCCCCTCCCCATTTTTCAACTAAGAAATTGATCTACCCAACTTATCCTTCTTCTTTATTCACTAATTTAAACATCTTCACTTAATATACCTATAATACCCTTAATGAAATACACTTAATATACCTATAATACCCTTAATGAAATAAGTTACAACGTAAATCCTTCGACTCCTAAAATAACTACATTACCCCTTTTACATCAACTACCTTTACATTAATAACCATACCACCGCCGCCGCCACCACCACTGCACACTGCCACCGCTACCAGCATTGCCGCCGCATTGCGCGGACATGCGTTTAGTTTATTGAATAAATAGTTTGTTTGTGTAAGACCTATTTTCACTTTTTATAAGGGTGATTGTAACGATATGAACAATGTTGTGTACTCGTGGTGAACCAACCATGCCGACAAACAAGATTGTGTTAATCAACACATCCACCAGCGTGGTGAGCTGGTAGATGGTTCGACATGGGCACATACATGCTTTTTTTGGGAAGCGATTGTTTTCCTTTTCATTATTGGGTATTATGGGGATATAATGGAGTATCATGTGAGGTATTGTGGGGCATAATTTAAAGTGTGATTATTGCAAGTGTTATATGGTTATCGAGTGAATTGATCATGTGACAACCTTTTTGGTGTGATTAGGTTAACCATTACAATTGCTTTATGAGTGTTTGTAATAGCTAACACAATCACTCACCACAACACAAAAGAAGGTTGTCACACCAACAACCACATAACACTTGCAATAATTACACTGAAAATTCAACCTCGCTTTTATTGGTATTGATCTTGTTGAGGCGCAGGTTGAGGTCGGTAACAATTTGTGAATGTTCGAGGATGTTGTGAAAAGTATTGTGATTGTATGAATGGTTGATAAGTATTTTTTTAAGGGAATAACCAATATGCTTCCGGAAGCACCTAACTTAGGTGCTTCCAAAGGTAAATCAAGGGTTACATGTGTGT
>JAOEHQ010046478.1:0-11507 GCA_025447715.1 Asclepias incarnata
CAACATTTTGGGTTTTATTTTATGAGAGTGCACACATGTACGACATTAAACATTTTGGTTTTTAGCGTTTTTGGCCCTTGATTTTTTAATGTTTTCTTATTTATTTTATTTATGCTTTCAGAAACTGCCGTCATCCATCGGGCAGCATGAACGCAACTAGTTATAATAAATGAAAAACCAGCAAGGAGCTAGTGGGTTGTAAAAAAATAATAAAGTAAAGAGGTGCTGGAAAAGAATATCGTTGGGAGTTGTTTTACTATTTGTCTATTTCAGAGTCGACAAGTTTTGAAAAAAAAAAGAAAAAGAAACAACTAAATCCTAAAAATATACTGTACAAAACAATTTCTGCAAATATAATACCGGCGGTTGTACCTTCACTGGAAAACTTCTCCGGCAAGTGATGGCCGGAACAGATCAATTCAGTTCATCTCTTCTTCATCAGCTTGAATCCATCCTCGAATCAGATCCTTTTATGTAAGTTTAATCTATCAAAAACCCTAACCCTAAATTACCTTATCATCCTTAAATTGAACACTTGTATTCTAATTGAACATCAAATCTTAACATTTGTGTGCTCAATTTCCAATCATATGGTAAATTTTGAAGCTTCAACATAACCCTATATTCCCCTAATTTAGCTTTAATTAGTGGAAAAGAAAATTGCCAGAATAAAAGGATTTTGCTAACCAAAGCCCACACGATAAAGTGTTGTACATAAAAATAACCGTTTTCTTTAAAAAAAATAATTTTCAACTGTTAACCTAACAAAATGCAAGAAAAAAAAAAAATCATAAATACCAACTTTGACAATGTGGGTATGCAACATTTTATCTCTCTTAATTTTAATGTAATATAAATAAAAAAAAAGAAGATTCTCATTTTGGGGAACAATGACTGAAAATTTGTGATTTTATGTTACTCTCTTTGTCCAAATATATATTATGTTGCATTTTTTTGGTAATTTTTTCCTTTTAATTGTTCTGTGAAATTTGGAAATTGGATTTATGTTACCCTTTTCTGTAATTTTCTCCTTTTTATTGTTTCGTAAAATTTTGGGAAATTGGATTTATGTTACCTTTCTAGAACAGTACATGTGCGATGCAACGGATGCAGATAACTTTAGGTAGTTCTAATTATTTAATGAAATGAAATATGGAGTACCACATAGAAAAACTTCTGCAGCTGGCAGCTGGGGTGGCAGCGGCAGACAACGGTGGATGACTGCGGGTGGTGGTGGTGTGTGAGGATGGTGATGTCACTTTTTTTTTATTGGGTTGGGAAAATGAGTGATGTTGCACTTTTTTGTTGGTGTGCTTAATCTTATAATGGGGGCGAGGGTTTTGCTTTATACAATAGTACATATAGGAATTTATTGCTTGTTATAGACGTTAGTGAGATTATATATGTATTTTGAACTGCATAGCTTTATGTTTTAATTTTCTTATGTGAACAGTGATGAAGTGGGGTTTGTTCATCCGTCACAATTTGCTGCTATAAGTGACTCATCTATGTCATCGGAGGTTCCATTGGAAAATGTGGACAAGAATGATGCTAGTGGTATGGCTTTTTGGAGTAGGGAACACAAGTTAGGGATCTCGACTCATGTGATGCAGCCGTTATATATGACTGCTAAATGTGCGTTTATGTCTTCACTAGAGCAGTATAGAACGAGGATCAATTCACACGAGAAGATAGTGGGGTTTGATTCATCTTCGCTTGTCTCCATTGAAAATGAAGTAATGAAGCATAGCAAGGCACTTTTGTTGTTGAGTTGTGATTTTGGAACTGCATGGAATGGCAGGTGTTTCTCTCTTTTATCCGACACATAGCAGTTTTTCGTTTGCTCATCTTTTACTTTTCATTTAATTATTTTTTCTGTTCAGTGAAGCCATTCCTGACAGATGGATTGTTGTTTATTCTTGATACTTTGCAGGAAGGAAGTTGTTGTAAAAAAGCAGGATGTTATACTATATCTCGATGAGCTCCGATTTTCCAGTTTGGTTCTTTCATATTCACCAAAAAGTGAGCGTGCTTGGAGCCATAGGTAACATTTGGGAAGGTAGCTTCTCTATTGGTACAAAACTTATCATTTCTGTCAGAGAATATTATGTTTCTTCTGATTATCTTCATCCATGAAAATCTCGTTGCTTTATAAAAGTAATGTTCTATTAGAGTTCAAAATATGCTGGGTTTGTTCTAAAGATGAAAGAGTTTCAATGTTTTTGTTTCATATTAATTATGGAGTATGTTTTTGAGTGAAAATTGAAAAGTTGTTTCTGATGTCTAGTTTATGTCCCTATCTTTCAATAGTTTCTTTCACTTATGCAAATTTATGATAGGCGATGGGTGATCAAGATGATAGCTGGCAAGTGTACAGATCTGCAAGAGGTTTTGAATAGTGAATCTGAGCTAGCCAAAAGAATAGCAGAGGTTAATACTCTGTTTGAAATTTGAATGTTAATGGGTTTTAAGTGTCGTTCTTATTTTGTATTGAAGCGTCTCTAGCTAGTCTTCAGTTGTCATTACTAACCAAAGTTTTTTTGTTTTATCTTATGAGTAGATTAATCATCTGGTAGTAAGAACAAACTTATCATAAATGTTTGTAATTATTTGGTTGCCCCACTTGCCCTAATCCTGCTGTTTCTTACTTTACAGAAGTCAAAGATGAACTACCGTGCATGGAATCATCGTTGTTGGTTAGTTTCTTACATGCCTGAAAGTCAGGTACCAACTTAAGACATTATGGTCTATTAATGTTGCAAACCTTTGTTTTTTGTTGAGTCGCAAAATAGGTGGGTTGTGTAATGGGTCAAAATGGATTCGGGTCAAAAAGAGCAATTTTGTAATATGGTCAGATTGCTTGATACACAAACATATTTTATGGTCATATTAAAGTTCTTGATTAAATAAGTACGGCCTTAGATATGATAATGAGAACTAAATTGTGACAATAGTATTCTAAGCTTTGAATGAGGTGATTAAAGAGGTTGTATGCATTAAAAATACACTTTAGGTGACTTTCAACATATTTGACCGGTTTCTTTTCTAGCCAATTTTATTATTTAACTCATTTGAGATAAAATATAACTAAGTTGACGCTTTTGTAAGTATATGGGTGAAAATTGCCGCCTCTACTTTTTTGTTGTTTAATAGCAGTACTTCTAGAGAGAATTCTGATGTCTGGTTTATGTCCACCTAAACCGAAAAGTTGTATCATGTTATGCCACCTATTTTCTTACGATTCTAGTCACAACCTCTCTAAATTGTACTAGTACTCTCTAAGCTACAAACACTGTATCTTGTTTATTATAGTTCATGAGTGTTAATGCGATATCATTGGTTCTCTCAGGTAGTTGATGAGTTAGTTAAATATCGTGATTGGGCTGGATTGCATGTTGCTGATAACTCTTGCTTTCACTATCGAACGGTATCTTTCTGTTTCAACTAAGTACCTGTATCTTTATGTGCGCACGCATTTGTCTACCAAGTGTAACATCTTTTGTTTTATGCAGTCTCATGCCTACCATCTTTTGTAATATCACAAGTTTTTTTTGTTTTAATTTACTTAGAGAGACTGAAATCTAACTAATTGGGCAGCGGTTAATGGCCAGGACATTAGAAGATTCGTGGCATAAACTGGATTCAAAAGCTATCCCTGCACATACTGCAGAAGTTTGCCAACTTTGGAAGGTTTTATAATTCATATCCAAAATACCTTGCCGGATAATTCTATAATTTATTTGCATTCATGATCTCCTCTAAGTTATCATCTGTTTGCATTTGACAGGAAGAGCTTACTTGGAGTGAGATTTTAATCAAACGTTACATAGGAAGAGAGGTATGTTCATCATCGTTCTGTTTTGTTTTTTATTTTATTTTGAATTTTTTTTTTTAATTTAGCTGATTTGCTAAGTGTTGTATCTATGTGTTCCAGGCCTTATGGCTTTATCGTCGCTTCCTATCATTGTGCTGGATAAAGCATTTTGCAGGTCGTATGGGCGAGACCCATATGGATCTATTTGTGGATAGTGAATTACAACTCTTTCGTTCATGTACAACCATTCCAGATAATGTTTTTGAGGATTACCAGTCACAAGCAACGTTTGCTGCTACTTATATGATGTGGTTGATCACGGTAATATCAACTTTCTTATATGTTCACTCAAAGATACTCCGTATGACATATATATGTTGCCGGTTTCTTATGTTTTAACTCTCTTTATATACCTACGGTAGCAAATGGATGAACCTCAAAGTGTGGAGACTCGAGATAAGGTAGGAAAAGAACTTGAAGAAGTATTGACTAAGGTATTCCCTGAAAAGGCTTTTCTTTGGGATCTTGTGAGGACTAAAAGCGGGGGCCTGATAGGTGTATGAAATGTTTCTTATTAGCTTGTAATGCCAGTGCAAGGCATAAGTCTTTGATATCCAGTTCTGTTCGGGATTCATTTGTATGCCTTTAGCATCTGTGTTGTTGAAATGATAACAAATTAATAAATTGAATGAAGATAAAAGAAATATTGGAGAAGAAAAGAAGATTTGCAAGTTGCCTGCCATTCTTTTGAAGACCATGTACTAAGTACATAACTTTCTTTGACGAATATTCCATAATGGCATACACATCCAGGTCTAAGGGTCACGGTGGGTGGAAATATATTATTTTGTAGTCCGTTAGCTTAGAGTGGTTGGTATGGCGGGCGGGCGTGCAGTGAAATCTATGCACGGGGTGGTTGTGTGATGTCCGCTGTGTGAGAAGTAGAAGCCTAGTGAGGAGGTTGTGTAGGTCATTTCAATATTGAATAGTGCTTTTAAGTTTGTAGTAAAAATAAATAAAATATAAATAGATAGAAATATTGGAAGAAAGAAAAGAAATATTGTAAAAGAAAAGAAGATTTACGAATTTGTAATAATAATAAAAGACCTTTACTAACATTCAGGTTTAAATTATTGCAGATTTCTTTTCACTTTTGATACAAAACAATTTATTTAAAAATTTAGAGTGTCACCGCGTCTGGGCTAATTGGTTATAAAAATGTTGATTCGACTATTATACCTTATAAGTCGAATCAAATTCAAATAATACCTTCAAATCTCTAATTAATTATTATTAGTTGGAAAGTAATAACTATTTTAACATAATATTATAATTTATCTTCTTTACTTACAACATCACCAATTCATCCTTCAAAGCCGATGGCCAACAGAACCAGATGTCGACTCCCAGAGACTTTCATGCACACAACGAAACACTAGATTTTGATTGATAAAAGTTCTTGTTTAAACTGAATAATTATTGACAAACACGAATCTAATATACATATAGTTATTTGAAAAATTAAGGATATCTAGCAATTTTGGTGTGCCAAACGGTCAATGAAACAATAAGCATAAATAAATAAATGTAACTTGACTCGACCCGACCCACATCTTAACCCATAACATATGGACCTCATCTTAATATCTTATCCATATGCTTTTTGAGATATCGTATGTAATCCAAAATCTTCATATCCTTCCACACACAATCACAGATTCACAGCACACACACACTTTTTCACACACAATCACAACACAGTTTTTAACACACACGATCTCTCTCTCTCTCTCTCTGCATTCTGCACAATGAAACTTGCCTGACTTTAAATCTTTAGACCAAAATCCAGGCAATGATTTCTGCAGAATTCTCACCAACATTCTTCCCTTTTAACCCACATACAAAACAGATCACACATTCTCCTCACCATCACTCTCTTATAACCTGCAAAAACCCGGGCCCAAACCCAAATCCCAACACTAACCCAAAACAGAGCCTGACCCGTTCAAATGTCAAACTTTCTGCCAACATAAAGCCAGCCCATTTGCAGTCATACACTTATAAAGAAACCCATTTCATGAAACTGCTAAACAGGTCCTGCAAAGTAGGCAAATATGATGAAGCACTTTATTTCTTGGAACTTATGGTTGGTAAAGGCTATAAACCTGATGTTATCTTATGTACAAAGCTCATTAAAGGTTTCTTTAATACTAAACGGGTCGAAAAGGCGGTCAAAGTTATTCAAATATTGGAATCATATGGTGAACCAGATGTGTTTGCTTATAATGCCGTGATCAGTGGGTTTTGTAAGTTGAATCAGATTGATTCTGCTAATCGGGTCTTGGACCGAATGAGGAAACATGGGTTTTCGCCCGATGTGGTTACTTATAATATATTGATTGGTAGTTTGTGTAGTAGAGGTAAACTTGGGTTGGCTATGAAAATGTTGGAACAGTTGTTGCAGGATAACTGTAACCCGACTGTGATTACATACACGATTTTGATTGAGGCCACAATACTTGAAGGTGGGATTCATGAAGCAATGAAGTTATTGGATGAAATGTTGTCTAGAGGGCTTCAACCTGATATGTATACTTATAATGCTATAATTAGAGGGTTATGTAGAGAAGGAATGATGGAAAAAGCGTTTGAATTCGTTAGGAGTTTGCCTTCGAAAGGGTGTAAACCGGATGTGATTTCTTATAATATCTTTTTGAGAGCATTGTTGAATCAGAGGAAATGGGGTGATGGGGAGAGATTAATGGAGGAAATGTTTTCAAGAAACTGTGAACCGAATGCGGTTACTTATAGTATTTTGATTAGTTCGTTGTGTCGCGACGGAAAGGTGGATGAGGCTTTGAACTTGTTGAAAATTATGGTAGAGAGTGGACTTGTTCCTGATGCTTTTACTTTTGACCCTTTGATTTCTGCCTTTTGTAAAGAAGGCAGACTAGATGTAGCGATTAGTTTTTTGGATTACATGATATCGAGTGGTTGTTTACCCGATATTGTAAATTACAACACGGTGTTATCGGCTTTATGTAAAAATGGAAATGCAGAGGAAGCTATGATGATTTTTGAAAAATTAGGCGAAACAGGGTGTCCACCTGATGTAAGTACTTATAATACAATGATAAGTGCTTTATGGTATAACAAAGAAAGGGAAAAGGCTTTGAATATGGTTTCAGAGATGATAATGAAAGGAGTTGAGCCTGATGAGATCACATATAATGCACTTATTTCATGTTTGTGTAGAGACGGGATGGTGGATGAGGCAATCGCGCTCTTGGAAAGTATGGAAAATAACGGATTTATACCAAGTGTAATAACTTACAATATTGTGCTTCTTGGATTATGTAAAGCGCATAAAATTGATGATGCAATTTGTGTTTTAGAAGAAATGGTGGGAAGGGGTTGTAAACCGAACCAAACGACCTACATTCTGTTGGTAGAAGGGGTCGGCTTTTCAGGTAGACGAGCTGAAGCCGTGGATTTGGGTAATTCCCTGTTCAAAATGAAAGCAATCTCAGAAGAATCGATGAAACGCCTGAGAAAGACTTTCCCCTTGCCAGACTCTCAAGAAAACTTGAGCTAAGTACTGGTACAGTTGAAAAAGGACTAATGGTCTACAAAGGTATGCCATTTCATTGAGTTTTTTTTGTTGAAAAACAAGCAAAGATTTAGATAAAAGCATTAAATTTTACCAGTTTTCATGTATTGAATACGAGAAAAACAAATAGATATCGGCATCAATGTAGTGAATTAACATTCTTTTGCAGTTCTCTTCAGAGAAATATGACAAATAAGCCTCTACAAAACTTCTATAGATAAAAGCATCAAACTTCAACAGTTTTCATGTATTACATATGAGAAAAACAAGCAGATATCGGCATCAATGTATTGACTTTACATTCTTTTGCACTTGTCCTCACCGAAATATGACAAATAAGCATCTATAAAACTTCTATGCATTTATGCATAACTTGAAGTTATAAAACAGACCCTTAAACAACCTTCAATTCAATTAGTTTCTGCTGTAGTTGGTTAGCTTCTTCATTCATGCCATCTGTAGATAAACCTCCAATTATATCAGAATAAAATCTTTCACCATAAGGCTTGTATGGGCTCGAGATTAACATTTGCAGAACCTTAATTGCACCATCTAGTTCCCGTTTCTGACATAACTTATGTATAATGTACTTGTAAGTACTATGTGTAGCTCTATGATTATTTCTCTCCATCACCTTCAAAATCCTTACAGCCTCATCGACCATATCAGCATGACAAAGCCCCCAAAGCAAGCATCTATGAGTAACATCATCAGGAGCAACAATTTTTTCCTTAATTATCTGCTGATACATACTTAATGCTTTCTCCATGTTACCCCTCTTTGCTAGCCCGTCAATCAAAATGTTGTAAGTTATTAAACTTGGAGGGGTATTTCCATCTTTCAAACACTGAGCAATCTGCAGGGACTCATCTATCATTCCTTCATTGCAGAGAGCACATAAAAGGGTGTTATAAGTTATTATATCAGGTAAAAAACCATGAGATACCATCTCATTGAAGAACCCAATAGCACGATCAAGAAATCTGTATCTGCAAAACCCCTTAATCAAAATGTTGTAAGTAATCATGGTTGGGGCATTGGATGTTTCCTTCATGACAGTAAGAATCTCGTCTACCTCATCCAAGTAACCATGGTTAAAAAACGAGTGTATAAGTGTAGTGTACATTACTGTGTTCGGCTCCATACCATGAGATAAAAGATCATGTATTATCAAAATAGTATCTCCAAAATTCCCTCTTTTACTCGCCACATTAATCATTGAATTGTAAGTCACAAGGTCAGGATTACAACCATGAACTGCCAAATCTTCCAAGATTTCTATAGCTCTTATAACCCCACGATACTTGCAAATCAATTCAACAAGAACCGAGCTAGTACTGGCATAAGGAGCACAGCCCTTGGCTAACTGAGCTTTCCAAAACATAACCGTTTGGTCGATATAACCATGTTCCATCATTACACGGATTATGGCATTATAACTAATGTCATCTGGAGGGCAACCAGCTGCATTCATGTCTTCAAGAAGATCAAGTGCATCATCTATACGTCTGTTTTTGCATAAACCACTGATTAGCATGTTATAAGTGATGATATCAGGCACTCCACCAGACATAACCATACAATTTAGAACCTCAGCAGCTCTTTCTGTATAGTTGATTTTCACTAGTCCTCTAATTAGCTTAATGCAAGAACTAAAATCTGGAATTTGGCTTCTTCGGCTCATTAAAGCTACTAATGTTGCTGCTTTTAGCAATTCCCAACGCTTGCACAAAGTCTGTAGAAGTTCATTGTTAGTTTGCTCATCGTTTTTCACGAAAATCCTACCAGAAGGCTCATTTTCTGTAACTTTATATTTGTTATTCCTCCACGGCTCCAATCTGGTTTTAACGACCCTGTCAAGGCAAACATGACACTGCAAAGAACGACCATATCTTTGTGAACTAGCAACCCTGTTCCATAGTTCATGTGACTGAGTCTTGACAGGTGAGGAGAATGAACGATGACTAATAAGCGAAGTAAGGTCCAAATGATCAGTAATGAAATTCAAGTTCTGCAACATTGATGCCTCGGTAGCTGAACTCTGATAACCTATCGAAACACCTTTTTAACGGTTATGCTAACCATCCACTCAATCCTTCTGCCAAAAAAATGTAGAGCAAATTAATCAAATAAGTGGCACAAAGCTGGAATTTCCAAATTCAAGCCAAATATTAATGAAAATTTGCATAAACACCGAACACATACTACTCGATCATCCCAATATAAATTCTAGTTTATAAAAAAGAATGTCCACTTTCAAAATAGTTTCCAAATTTCCCAATCTACCCTTAATTACACGTTATAACGAAGTCATTAAATGTATATCACTAAAAGTGTGTAACTTTACAAGGGTAAATCAAACATTTTACTATTTAAAAGTGTAGTGATTGCAAATTCCTAGAACTGTGTGTCTTTTGTCAAGTAGACGCTTATTTTCGTACACAGAGAGTAATTGCTAAGCTGAAGCATGTCAAGGAATCATTGGAAATTCTTGAGAAGAAACTAAATTTTAAGTACCTGCTTGAATATTTTCTTCTTTGTTTTCGATTTTTAACAGCCCTTTATTGCTCCACAAGACTTCTTTTAGGAAACAAATAAAAATACTTCAGTGCGTGTTTTTGTGATGAACGTTTATAACTTTATACCCAAACTACATAATGTGCATTAGAATACTCTGCATAAAACGCTGTTTGTGCATCACAAAGCTCATTTGGCACATACCAAAGTGTTTATTTTTAATTACAAAAGCTGGGTTTTATGACGCACAATCCGTGTTTTTGGTCATTTTGACGATGGCTCACCCCTATTTGATTAAGAGGGTGTTTGGGAATTGCTTGTTATACTACTTAATCTACTTAATATAAGTAGTTTGAATGGAAACTGCTTTGTATATCTATATAAAGATCATACAAACAAGATATCAACTTTACGCTCTAATCGACACAAACAAAACCCTCAAATCCTAAAACCCTATAAAACCCATAAACCCTAAAACCTTACAGATAGTTATACACCAAACACCATAATCACAGCTTCAAAAACATAATAATTAAAACATTAAAAAAAAGTGAATTAGAAATGTATGCACCTGATGACTTACCATAGTGAATCCCCGAAACAGGGGAAACTGTAAATGTATCAACTTGGGCTTTTGCTTAATTGAAAAAGAAAAAAAAAACAGAAAACAGGGATTGTGTGTTTATCGCCTGTGAGTTTTTTTTTTTTAATCTTCTGAAGATATGGCGGTGAAATTGCAAAGCTCTGTATTTGATGTTTGGTTAAACTGGGCGTTAATTACTAGGGTTCAAGGGATATGCAATTGAGCAAATATCACAACTACCATCCTTGTATTTTTAGATGGTTTACACAAACCCACCTTTTTATATGTAGTTTAGTTTCTATCCTTATATACCCTGATATTCGTACATAACTCTTGATTTATTTACCATAAACATGCTTTACTGGCTTGTATGTGTAATAAATATATCAATATTTGTGGTACAAATATCACTTCCCTAACCAAATATAATGAAATGGGCTTATTGATGTGGTGTTCGGTGTGAGCTGACGTTGAGGTGGTTTGGCATGGAGCGTGGTGTCTACAAGTCGTTTGACATTGTCTTTTTTTTTCTTTTTCTTTTTTGGTTCTGGTATTTACCCACACAGATATTGAGTAAGTGGGTCTAGAGTGGTTCGGGATAAAAATTATTGATAACATGAGTAAAATTGATGTGTCCCTAGTGGGAAGGAAAAATGTTGTGACATTGATGTAATGTTCATAGGTGTTATTTATATTTATATTCATTTAGTCTATCCGTATCTACTTGCATTTTATCGAGTGTAAGCTGTTGGAATATGATCACGTTAAATAAACGCATGTCCGAAAATGTTTAAACCTACGGGGTCACACGTTTTGACACAAATGCACTATGTAATTAATTAATATGTTAATGTAATATATTAATTAATATGGTCACGAAATAATTAAATAAACGTTTGTTAAGTGTTAAAATATACGTTTATTAATTAAAGGTTTCGAAAGAGATGGACTTAAATGAAAATTAGGAATTAGGAATGTTTCCT